>JAJLXU010000006.1:327124-447046 GCA_030571545.1 Zygosaccharomyces gambellarensis
TTTTTTTTTTTTTTTTTTTTTTTTTTTTTTTTTTTTTTTTTTTTTTTTTTTTTTTTTTTTCAGTTTTCTTTTCAATTGATTCCATAGTAATATTGAAATAATCATTCCACCTCAACTACTACTAGGTGGCCGTTGTAATCGTTGTTGTGTTGTTACTGTTGATTCTGATTTTTTTTATTATTAACGTTATTCCCATCCCGAATCGAACTTCTTTTTCACTACCCAATATTCGATTTACCAGATAACTGACTTGAAACTATTTTTCTTTTTCCATACTTCATTTGTCGCTGTAATTTATCATTGTTTGCATATTTGCATACATCCAACACATTAGATCGTATACTGCGTCATGGATTCAGACGGTGCTTCTCAAGTAGTAACTGCATTGGGTGTAATCTATGAACCAAAATCTACGAACCAACAACGATTAGAAGCCCAGAAGTTCTTAGATAGCGTCAAATCGAATGAAGAATCCCCGTTTTGGGGGTATCAAATTGCATTAAACAATCCCACAGATTTTATCCTAAAGCATTTTGGACTGGGTTTATTAGCAGATGCGATAAAGAGAAAGTGGAATGATTACGACGAGGGAAGAAGGTTAGCCCTAAGAGAATGGATAATGGAATTGAACTACAGAGTATTAAATACGGATCCAAGGTATATTAAGCAAAAATTGGCATTTCTCTGGGTAGAAATTGCAAAGAGAACTTGGGGTGAGGCACTAAAGGAAGAATCTCCAAGTGAACAAGAGTTGTTAAACTCTTGGGCTGATATGGATGGTAATCTGAGTGAATTGTGGAATATCAGTGAAGCATCTAGAGAATTGACACTGCTTATCTTTAAAATTTTATTTGAAGATGTTTTCCTATTAGTAGATTTAACAGTTTTGAAAAGAATGACAGTTATACAACCACTTTGTGTGATGGTCGTTTGTCCGATGGATGTCTTTGCCACCAAGTACAAATTTACTGAAAAATGGACCCTTTTTAAAGCCAATCAAGAAGGTTGGTTTGCTCTATGGGTATCTGAGTTAAATGAGGCATTGGTTCAGAACAATTCTAACTATGTCGTGAGACTCTTAGAAACCTTAAAAACATGTCTGAATTGGCCATTGAGCGATGTTATCATTAGGAATGATATCTTTAATACATCGTTACAGTGCTTTTTATCCAATATTCCAGAAGCGCAATCGATGGCGTTAGATTCTATGCACATTTTATTGACTAGACCGTACAATAATGATGAACACTATCAAGCGATTATTGACAAAGTGTTTGACAGTATGGATCTTTTAGAAAAGGTTTACGACTATCTACAGTTTGATCCGAAAGAAGGAGTTGATGAAGTGAAATACCCAATTGTGAAAAAATGTGTCGACATGATTAGTTGTCTATACGTCTGCGTTTTCAAGATTAGGGATAATAACCATCAAATCGAAAAATATTTAAGATTGGTTATGAAGGCAACTTTCCATCCAAGTTTGATTGTAAGTGGTTTGACACTCGACTTATGGTGTTCGTGTTTGAGAAATGACGACTTTTTACCACTACTGGATAAATATGTCATGACTGACCTTTTACAATTTGCTGCAGACGCACTTATCTATTATGAACAAATTGAAGGTCATGTTTCCAAGGAGTTTATCGACATAGATTTTCAATCAAACTCCGAATTCCAAAATTTTTGCTCCACCTATAGAAAAAGGATAAGGGATATCATTAGGTTAATTTCGTGTGTCAAGTTAGATTATACTTATGATTGGCTCAATAACAGATTGAACACTTTCTTTAGCTTACCCTATGGTCAGGAAGTCTTGACTTCTACATTTTTGGACCGCCAGGGGGCACCTTATTTGAGCGCTTTATCACAGTTTATGATTATTGAATGTTTCATCAATGGTTGCATACGATGGAAGATTTGGTATCCTAGCGGCTCGGATTATTCGGAAAAGTTAGATGGTATTTTAACGAAATTAGAGATTCTATCTAACCAATTGATTGCCCTTAATATGAGAGAGCCACTTCTACTCAAGAAACAAATTCAGAATTTTGCACTATTTCTAACAATGTTAAAAGATAACGTCCTATTCACATTATTAGAAAAGATTATCACCAGCGCTACTATGGAGTACCCAGAGATTGATTTAGAGGAACGTAGTGCAGAGGCAGATGCCGTTAGAGATTTAAGATATGCCTGCGGTATAGAATTAAATCGAATGGCACTCCTAATGCCCGAATCATTAATGTCCATCTTCCCCGATTTAGAGAACGTGGTGGCGAGAATTTTACCCAACCTGTCGTACCATGAAAAAATATCTTTCAAATCTTTTCTTTTGACTATCGTCTTGAAATCCTCATTAGATAGTAAAGAAGAAAGGTTCTCTGCAATTGTAGATTCTGAATTAATGGCATGGTCTGACCAGACAACTGTGGTGGGCCTTTCGGAATTGCCCTGGTTCATGGAAAGATTAGGTATTGTTCAAATTGCAGAATACTTCCAGAGGCGCGGGATCAATGAAACTAGTGATTTGTTATCGATCCCAGTCGATGACGAAGGTAAGAGACTGAAGTTTGATCTTACCAAAAGATGGCAGGTGTTGTTCCCCGTTCGCGCTACAAGGATGTTTATTCATTATTCAATGCAAAGTGTGAAGAAAGATGATGAATTTAAGATGTTACAGGATATTTGGCGCCCTAGAATTGTGCCTATTCTTCCTTACATTATGCGATTATTGTACCAATTACAAGCTTACCACGATTCTGCTAACTGGTCAGACTTACCTATTGTGGTGCAATCCTTTGTGAAATACTCTACAATAGAAAGGTTCTGGGAGGCAGGTGCATCAAATAAGTCAAAAGACGAATTCATCGATGAGCACATGAAAGCAATGCAAACTTTAAGAGACTTTGCAGACTCTGTGGGTCACATAGTAAGGTATACAAGGGAATATACTCTTCTGGTAATAAGTGCGATATCATCTCTAGGTAGTGTTTTCTTCGACATTGATGAAGCTCCTCACCTTTTGATAGACTCTATTGCGATTTTTAAACCGAATACCAATGAAATTAGTCCAGGAGTTTCCACACATGGTTGGAAACATATCATGAATGTGGCTATTCGTCCTCTTTTGAAGAATTGTCCCGAGGAATGTATTCCGAAATTCATGTCAGGGTTCTTACCTAAGTTATTTGAAACCTTGGACATCCTTTTATGCCAGAAATGGTCGGTTTACATGAATGACATAGATGTGAATCCCACCCCTATAGACGATGAAGAGATGACAGAAGAAATTTTAGAAGAGAATTTGTTGAGGCAATTGACCACAGTAGTGGTCCGTATCATGGTTGACTGTGTAGGACAGGCAAGTACAAATCCTCAGAATTCCAAACCTAAATTTACTTCTCACCAGTTAAACATGAGAGGTACTATATTCGGCAACCTGAGCGTATTAGCACCATTTTTGAAACTTTTGAACCATTTGATGTCTTTCAGGGACAGTAAATGTTCATTTAATGCCATCCTGGTGATGAAATGTTGTTTGAATGATGTTCTTGTAAGGGAGGACAGTGTTGATGAATTCTTCACGATGGAGGTGATGAGCAACCTACTTTTGAACGTTTTATGTCAAAGTTCGTTCAAAGATTCATTCTACGAAGCTTTGAATGTCTTCACCGTACTTTTCTTGACACTATGCAAGGAGTACAAACCGGCTAGAGCTTACTTATATGAAATTTCTCATGGGTATGACATTGACAGTCTTTATGAACAGCTGAGAAGTGTCGATCATTACAGAAACCAAAGGACATTAATGGTTGAATTCATTGACTGGATTAAAACGGCGAACGGTAATAATGACGATGAGGATAGTGAACATTCCCCTGAACATAAACGCCAAGAGAGAAGAGATGCTATTTTACAGAGGGCAAGTGAAAACCTTGTCAAGAAGAATAAGGACAATGGAGATATTCTTGATGATCCAAATACTGAAGATGCAGCATTTGGGAATTTGTTTGAAACGTCATGAATAGAATAATATCACCAAGCAAAAAGGAAGAAAATAAGAAATTAAATTAACACAAAATGTTCTTAAAAGTAAAGGATTATATCAAATCATATCGTTGAATCAATTTTTCATTATTTTTCTTGACGGTAACTGGAAAAAACAAGGACCTGAAAGTTCGTATTTTTTTTTTTTTTTTTTCGTAGGGGTTTTTATTTTTCTTATTCAACTATTAAATTAAATTATTCCGGGCATTTAGGATCGATCTTCTCTTAGTATATATGTGAACTTGTATAAATAATAAAATGGTAGTATTTGTTTTCGTTAAACAACAACCGAAAGATGTCGTTGGGAATTAAAAGATTGTTCTCGAGTACAAAGAATCTATTCAATAGAGCTACTAATGTTGAAAAGATTGTATTAAATACAAAGATTGAACGACCATCAGAAGATAAGAAGGACAAGGAACAAACACGCGGATCTGGCAAGGTTGAAAAGACTCTCAAAAAATCGAACACACCAGCTTGGTATTCTCTTAATCAAAAATATAATAGCTCTTTTTCAGAACCCAGTTCAACCGAAATTAATTCAGCAAACCATTTCTTTAATTCCTCAGATGTAAGATACGAATGGAGTGCCGCCCATTTCGTCGATGTTCCTGGTGAAAGGCTAAAAGATAAGCTTTCGCATGAAACCAGCAATAAGAAATACAAGGGTAAAACTTATGTGCCGTTTGAATTTGTTAATGGATTACCTGAAGTTGCGTTTTTGGGTAAATCAAACGCAGGTAAATCTACACTCTTAAACAGTTTAACGACTAATTTGAAGCAGACCACATTAGGTGAATATGCTAGAGCCTCTAAAAGAGCAGGTTTCACAAAGACACTGAATTCTTTCAATATTGGTAATAAATTAAGAATAATTGATACACCTGGATATGGATTCAATAGTGATGTAGAACAAGGAGATCTAACCACAGAATACATTAGCCAAAGGCAGCAATTATCAAGATGCTTCTTGCTAATCTCTGGAGAACAAGGGTTTAACGAAATGGATCTACAAATAGTTGAATTTTTAAGTTCAATGGGTAAGCCATTTGACATCGTATTTACTAAGATGGATAAAGTTCAAGACTTAGAAATCTTTTCAAGCATGAACTTGGACAATTTACCAGGATTGCCAGGTATTATATTTACCAATTCCATAACGTCGAAGACTTGCAACAGAAGACATGGTATTGATCTATTGAGACATCTAATATTTCAAAGCTGTGGATTACAACCTGGTACCAAACCTTCTCGTAAAAGGAAGTAATATCTCGACAATGTAATATAATATAATATTGTACAACAATCCTATTATTTAAAATCTCTTACCACCACGACCTCTACTGAAACCACCACGGCCACCACCGCGGCCACCGCCTCTTGGACCACCACGAGATGAACCTCTACCAAAACCTCCAAAACCACCACGGCCACCACGACCACCTGATGGACCACCTCTCATTGGTGCCTTCTTCTTCTTCGGCTTAGGTGGACCAGCGACCTTTGGCTTTGGTATAAACCTTTCAATAGGCAGGAGCTTGTCAGGACCGATGTAGAATTTATCACCGTCTTTAAAACTTGTTGCATGGACACCTTCAGTGCATTTAATAGTAAAAAAGACTTCGTTCAATGGACCTAACACTTCGTCAACTTTACCAACTTGGGTCTTATTCTCTAAATATATGGGGGCATTGAAATATGGAATCTTTGTGTTTATAGATTTGCAGACGATATCACCTTCGCATGGATGCATAAATTGACCCATCTCTAATACGGTATCAGGAGGACCTTGGGGAGTGAAACGACCATAAGGACGTCCGTTACCACGTCCTCCGCGCATACCACCACGGCCTCCTCTGAAGTTACCCCTAAAACTCATAGTGTAAATTAAATTGAGACCACTGATAACCGCTATAAAAGACTCAAGACCTAGCAAAGCTCGTTTTCTTGTTTTGCAAGACTATCTAGTTAAAGCTCATCTCATCGCTTCATTGAAAATTTTTCAAATATTGGTGAAAATCATCATTAACGTGGTGAAATTTTTCAACATGGAAGTAATAAGTAGATTTAAAAAAAAAAAAAATGAAGATCCAATCGAAGCCCAAAAAAAGCCGTTCTATCGATTAATTGAAGGATTTCCGGGGTCTAGGAGCTATTCTATCATGTTTTTCGCAGGCGGTTTTCTATTGCAGGATTTGAAACAGGGATTTAGGCCCATTGTAGCGATTTCAAGGTCATTTAGCTGTAGTCGGCCAAATCAAGGTGTTAAAGCTATTAAATTTCTAAAATCTCAGAGGAAGAAACAGGCAAATTTAGCACGTCAGTCTGAATTATCTGGTTCTGTTGATACTGTTGACCCGGTTCTTGGTCGTCGTGATACACCTTTCATTAATAGAATCGTAGCAGAGCTAAAAGAACCCGGGGTGCTTTCTCATGGCTACAAGCATGAAGAGGCAGAGAAAATGATGAGTGCATTGGAATCTACAAAGAGAAGAAGCCTGGAATTGTCAAGCTTAAATTCAGAGTTAGTTGAGCCCGAAAGTCTAGAATCACTAGAGGCAAGAAGGGAAGCAATATTAAGAATTTTAAATATGAGAAATGCTGATAGCAGAGATTCATTGAAGTTAGCTTTAAAATTGGCAAGAGATGAGTTCCAAAGATTTCCAGGTGATACCGGCTCGAGTGAAGTGCAAGCAGCTTCTATGACAATTCGTATACATAATTTGGTTGAACACGTTAAAGACCATCAAAAAGATTATGCTAATATTAGGGTGCTGAGAATGCTAGTACAACAAAGACAACGTATTTTGAGATATTTGAAAAGAGACAATGCCGAAAGATACTACTGGACACTAGAAAAATTGGGGTTGACTGATACAGTCATCATGCAAGAATTTAATTTGGATAGACGCTACATGCAAGATTTCAAAATGTTTGGTGACAAAATTTTAGTTAAGGATTCTAAGAAAGTTGCAGACCAAAAACGTAGAGAATCCAGAAAACAGAGAAGAGTCGCAAGCGCCGAGATATGATTTTAATATAGTTTTCAACCCCTGTAAATATCCTTATATTTTATCTTATCTTTCATGCATTACTTATTTACACAAATACTGGCCAATACTACCACCGATGTGTTCTACATCTAACAAGAAAGTGTCATGACCGAAATAAGATTCGGATTCTTGTAATTCCACATGTGTCACTTTAGGATTGGAATCACCGCCTAACAATGAATAAATTTCTCTTTGTTGCCAACATGGCATCAACCCATCAGACCTAACACCAACAACAAGTGTATCTTTATTGAGTAATGGTTCGCAACCTTTTCTTAAATCCTCGTAGGATTCCTCAACAGTGCTAGTCCTGTGTTTCTTTTTGTTAGAAGACCTATCAGAAAGTGGATTTTGAGCTTCATTCAGCTTACCACTCTCAAATAATTCTTTGGCTTTTTCTCTTCTAGCAATACTTCTCTCTAGGTGTGATAACGATAGATCAAAAAGATCCATCGTCTTGGAAATATACAAGAATGAATTAGCATCGTATTCCAACGAGAACTTTTCACCCTGATGATCCAGGTAAGTTTCGATTAAGAAATCAGGACAAAGCACGGGGGAAATTTCATCATTCAACCTTTCGGTGCCAAACCTAGATTCCCATTCAGGACCGGATCTATAAGTGACAGTTGCAATTTCACGAGCCAATTTCATCCCCACATGTGGCGGAATCCTATTAGGTTCATCAGCAGTTGGATAATAAAAACCTCTATTCCAATTGGGGTCAGCCATCAAAACTTGTCTTTGAGAATGTCTGCTTGCTATACTAGAAGGATGAGATCTTGCACAACCACTTATGCTAATCACTTTGTTGATATCATTAGGAAATAGTTGCGCATAAGCCAATGATTGCATACCTCCCATAGAACCACCTAATGACCCATGCAATTTCTCAATGCCAAAATGTTCCTTAATTAATCTCTGTTGAGCACGGACCATATCATGAACACTTAACATCGGGAAACGAGTAGCATATGGTAACCCATCGGCAGGATCGGGTGAAGATGGTCCAGTCGACCCATAACATCCACCGAGCACATTGGTACAGATCAAAAACCATTTGTTTGTATCCAGACAAACGTTACCAGGTCCAATAAACTTTTCCCACCATCCTGGTTGCGGATTCACACTCGTAGAATGTGCATGAGATGATGCACTGAGACCAGTATGTATCAGAATAGCATTGGATTTATCCTCATTTAGCTTCCCCCAAGTCTCGTATGCAATTTTGAAATTAGGTAAAACACCACCATAGTCAGTGTAGAATGGTCTATCAGACTTAAAGATATCAAAGCCAGACATAACTTTACCATAAGCTGGTTCATTCTGGCATTGTGTGCCGACGGTTGCACTATCAGAAGTGGCACAAGTTAACTGATTCCTCAATTCTTCAGAGACTTGTTCCATCTTATCCAAACATGGAAACATCATAGCAGGATTGGTACTATTGGTAGCAGTGGTATTACCGTTTCCACTTCCACCAATATTGCCCTTAAATCTCTTGGCTCTTAAAAGCACTAGATTTGGTCTTAATGAACGGATTAAGGGATGCATTTTCTATAGAAACGAACTAGTGTTGATTTAGTTGTCTTTCTAAGTTCTAACTCGAAAAAGAAAAATGTTCCAACCGTTTTAACACTTCACAAATTATCAATCCTTCTAGTTCAACCTATCCCTGTCCTTACTCATCTCATCGATTTTTGTCAAATTTATCATCTAAACAGCTCTTTATAATATGTGGAAAAGCAAATCCAACACAGCACGTGATTATGGGGTCCTCCCAAAATGCCCATTCAACGTCCCAATAAAGCCGAAGATTCGTCTGGTTCTTCATCTGAATCCATGTAATCACTATCATCGTCAGAATCCTCGTCATCTTCTGTTTCCTTGAGCATCTCAGCGTAAGTCATGATGCCATCCCAATCTGGGAACAGGACATAATAGGACTCTATTAGTCCAATGAGTAGCATACCCATACCGATACCTACCCATAGACCGTAAAGCTTCCAGTCCAAGAAGTAACTTAGGCACATTCCCAGTGGAATGGCAATAATGTAATAAACGACGAGATTAACGATGCTACCGAGAACCTGCATACCTTGACCTCTTAGACATGCGCCTGCCACAGCATTCAAGGAATCAAAATTCTGGACAAGACCCACAAGTGGTAGTAATGAACTCATCAAATGAAGTACGGTTTCATCTTGAGAGAAAATTCTAGCGACAATATGACGTCCAAACACTAGTAGGCAACAATTCGTAAAGCCTGCGGCAAATGAAAATGCGAGACCCACTCGAGATGCTATATTCGCCAAATCTGCTCTTTTAGCACCGATAAAATTGGCAATTCTAGTAGATGTGGATATACCCACTGCAAATGGGACCATGTATAATAGTGCTGCAGTAGTGGAAACAGCAGACTGAGCAGCTAAATATTTGGTACCAAAATATGCACTGAAAAGTGTCAAAAGTTCATAGGACAATTCTTCTGCTTCTAACATGATAATACCAGAGATAGCCAATCGGCCCAAATCCCCCCAATGCGTAAATGCCTTCATAGTAAACCCTCCCCAGCATTTTTTACCTTGGATGTAGATTGTGTAAAGGAGAAGTAGCAGAAACATCATCCAGAAATTTATCACTACCGCCACAGCGGCACCAGCGAAACCAATACCAATGTAACGATTCCACACCAAGGTATAGCTCAACAAAACATTCAAAGGTGCACATATACTGAGAACATAAATCCCAGCATCAAAGATACCTTGAGCTTGTAGAAACCTTTTTAAATTTTCAAAGAAAATGTATGGTGGTGCTCCTAAAATGAGAATTTGTAAAAACTTTGCTGTCAATGCTACCAATTCTTTCTCAGGAATTACTAAAGCAAGGATGGGTTCCGAATACATCCAAAAGATGGCAAATGGAACGAATACCGCTAAGGAAAATGCAATACACCTTTGTAAATGGATACCGACACTGAGGAATCTTCCTGAGCCGTAGGCTTGAGGACAAAGGGTGTCTAGACTGGTGGATATTCCTTCAAAAATTGCTAAAGTGATATTAGAAGTCATGGATGCCAATGAAACTGCTGCTAATTCGTTACTCCCCAAATGGCCTACAGTTAATGAACAAACCATGGGGAACATTTGCTCTAATAAAAACGTAAAGATTAACGGAAAGGAGTAGGACGCAATTACTTTGGATTCAGATCGAAAAGTAACATTTTCTCTTGCCCTCAGGAAATCTTGAGATGTACCGTTTTCATCATATTCTTGATATATCATGGGTACTGTTCCTCTACTCGTGACGGATATCAGTGATGGTCTCCCTGTGCGTCTCACTCCAAGGCTTGCGCCTTCACCTTCATAGATTTGCTTTTGAACTTGTAGCCTTTGCATAAATTCGTCATAATGCAACTCCCTACCTGGGTATCTCTCCATATCTTCCAATTCCTCTTGTTCCTCATGGTCAGAGTTGTATGCTGAAGAATACCTTCTTTCATGTTCCTGCAGGATCCAGTCATTATCCAATTGTGAAACATCAGGAGTTTCTGAAACCCTTGACGGTAATGAGACTGTTCTACTTAGTTCACCGCCATCAGTATCGTTCAAATAATCTTCTTCACCAATTACCTCATCCAAAAAGAGATTAGGTTCTCGAGCATTACTACCAAAATCTTCACCCAAAGACTGATAGCTCCTCTGATCAGCTCTGCCATTTTTTCTTCTATATTTGCGAACTAATGGGTTCTTCTTATTTACTGGAAGGAAACCAAGTGAAATTCTCCTATGGGTATTGCCAATACCCATACCATTGGTTCGGAGCGTTGGATGAACTTCTGAAAGAGTCTTCGATATTAGAGCAGTCACCATGGTCGATACAGTATTTTTTTTTTTTTTAGTGATTCTAAACTTGTGAAGTTGTGGATCCTAATAAAAGTTAATGCTAATGAAAACTAATGCCAGGAAAAAAAAAAAAAAAAAAAAAAAAAAAAAAAAAAAAAAGAATCCTATGCAATATGCAGGTGCTGTATGTAAATGCAGAAGGATCAAAAAGTAATTCTAGATGGCGTTTTATCCAAGTCCTTCCTCCGGTTTTAGGCCCCTTGTCTACATTTTCTGTAGAAGAGATGGTATCAGTAAAGTCTGAGAAACTTAAAAGATTCCCAATATGAAAACGTCACTAAAAAGTAGAGAATAAAATCACGGCAAGATGGAGCAATACACACATCTCAAGACGTTGAAATTAACCTGATCAACTTACTCCAAAAATCATTTTAACCCAAAATTATCAATGCATTTCCATAAGATAGTTATTTTGTTACTTATTCGTAAAAAATCGTTAATAGTAGTCCTTCTATATCCTCTTCTTCTTCAGCTTATTTTTTGCCATTTCTTGTCTGCAATCTGGACAATACCACTGGCCTTTGGGGGGTTCTTTCAAGTTCACACAACTATAATGGAACCATTCGTATTTACAATTGGGACCATCGCAAGCAACCATTTCGCCATACGAAACACTTTGACAGAAGCAGTATAGAGTTCTATCTTCCTCCTCATTATTATTGTATCCAGAAAACAAATCATCATTGTAATCCTGTAAATCAAAATTAGCGTCTTTTTCGACTGCCGGGAGGGGACTACTTTCATTATTCTCTTCATGGGATCCTTCCTCTTTTGAAGGTACAGATTGTGATAGAGATGTGGATGGTGGTGGTATCGATGGAGTTTGGGCACTTTGGTTAGGTGATGATGCTCTCCCTATCTTTCTTCTTTTCACATTTGTAGGTTCGTGAGAACTGGAAGATGCAGCTTTCCTTCTTCTTTCTCCAGCACCACTGACGGCTGAACTCTCCCTTGAAAACTCTGTACTACTATCAGCATCTTCTTCTGCAGGTGCTAGAAGACCGTCCTCCTCTAGTACACCTATATTATTCTCTAGTTTTGTCAAATGTTTGGATACCAGGTATAATGCTGTATTAGCCATTGTGCATTTCTCCTCCTGCAGCTCTTTACAAGACGCTATTTCTTCCTTAATCTGTTCAGAAAGTTCTTGCTCTTTTGGGTGTTCCTGCAGTGACCCATGCTGTCTAATGAACTTGTGTATCTGTGAATCCTTCGACATGTATTTCTTTCTCTCATCTAAAAGTTGGGTATCTGAAGCTCTTAATTCTCCCAAAAGATGGGAAAACTCACCTTGCAGATTAGAAACATCCTGAATAGTTTGATCTAATACTGAGCTTGGATCCATCCTGGTGGTTTATTTAAAGAGTTCGATGCTTTGAGTAATAGGTTTTATCTTTAGTTATAGTTGTCTTAGTTTTTTTATTGAGCAAGTCCTTTTAAGCATGCGGCGCTAACACAAGAAAGTGTCAGTGTGTCACTAGTGAGAAAATACATATTATAAATGTTAGAAATATCTATAGCCTCTAAAAGATCTTCTATATTATACTAATTTACATAATAACATTACCAAAAGTATTTGTATTTTTCTTTCTTTTTTCTAAAATGCATCTGGAAGCTTTTCGATCACATAAGAATGACCACCAACACTCATTAACGGAATACCAGGAATCTTTCTCACTCTCTGCTTTAAAGCAGCATCATTAGTAGCTACGATATAACATTTGTGTTGCATGACCCTATTTACGAGGCAATCATCCGCATAGGTACCTTTATGAGTACAGCTCAATCTCTTCATTCTTGGATCCCTCGCCAGTTTGAGAGCGATACGGTATTTGGGACCTAGCTTCTCCAATTCTGCCATGACACAGTCTGTAATCAAAGGATTGCATTTTGCCAGCAGACAGTCCATCATGCCTTTTACGATATCTATCTTTTTCTGAATGGAAAAATTGATAAAGTTTGTATCTATGAGAACCTGGTAAGGTGGCCTAATAGCTTGATTGTACTGGAAAAACAATGCACTAGAAACTTGTGGAATGTTTCTAGTTAACTCAGGATCTGTTTTTTCCGGTTTTTTATCCTGGTTCGCCTTCAGTCTAGGATCTTTCTTGGCATTAAGAGTACGTTTGACGAGTCCAAACTGTCTAGTCTTCTTGGCTTTACCCATGGCGACGTATTTATAAAGTTGTGAAAGGGGAACAAATCGACCTTAGATGGAATGCTGGTAGTAGTGGTTTGTATATGATTTTGAAGTTCATCAGAAGAGATGAGATGAGATGAGATATTGAAAAATTTATATCACTATCTACGTTGTGAAAAGAACTGGTAAAATATAAAACCAAAGAGGGCTAGCAAATTGCAATAAACATCTTAATAATTAGTCTGGTCCTCTAAGATGCTGTGTATCTCGATATGAACGCAATTA
The DNA here is from genome assembly GCA_030571545.1 of Zygosaccharomyces gambellarensis. Taxonomy (NCBI): domain Eukaryota; kingdom Fungi; phylum Ascomycota; class Saccharomycetes; order Saccharomycetales; family Saccharomycetaceae; genus Zygosaccharomyces; species Zygosaccharomyces gambellarensis. Next base: position 340,555 of record JAJLXU010000006.1, read on the forward strand.
TCCCAGTTTTGAAGGGAGTTATGCTTCATAAAAAAAATCGACAGTTGCGAAAAACTAGCGTCACAGACAGGATTCGAACCTGCGAAGGCAGAGCCCAATGCCTAATTGCTATCTTAAGTAATAGCAGGGCATCGCCTTAACCACTCGGCCACTGGGACGTCTTTTCGCTTGGGGATCTACTGATTGGGTATTATATTACATCTTTGTGTCATGTGCCCAGATTTTATACCGCTGAACCTCTGCTCTATAAGAATTATTAAAGGACTTCGAGACATTTACCTCTTCGAAGAAGATACTGTGGAGGCCTTGTTCTAACAGATGTAAAAGTCTTGAGCCCAAGGCGTACACCAGATGTCTGCCACCCATGTAGAAGATACCAGGATGTCAACAAGCTGTAATAAGCCTACCTGATTATAGACAAGACACCCTGTTAGCTCTGGTTTGCGTTACTTGTCGTTGTATTTGGTATCGGTTACAGCAGTTTTATTCTAGAAATTGGGAAAGCAAAAATCTTGACTCCGTTTTGATTTACACAAATGATATCATCCAAATGAAATATATGAATACAGACCCGTGTCTTGTTTTTACCTCTAACCAAATAAATTATCTTTTACTTCCTTTCAACATGAATTATTATTTGACGCACTTAAAAATATTTAAGATGTTTATTATTGGGATTTTGCCAAGAAAACAATTATATTTCAACTCCGACAAGTGATCTACGCCAGATAATACAATAGACCATTAGAGTTTGTTCAGCATTTGCCTGATTTAAAGGATTGACAACACCGCTTATAAAAATCCGCCATAATAAACCCCGCTGATTTTATTGAGAATGGATTAATAAAAAATAATAAAAATAGAAAAACCTAACGGCCATACCTTAGTTTTAAATACCCAAAACTAAAGAGATTACTCCACATAGTCACTTGTTTCGATAAACCTGGATCCTAATTTACTCAAATCTATTAATCTACTTAATCTATGACACTCGAGAAGAAGAAGAAAACATTCCACAAGGTATATATACATACTGGATTACATTACATTCTCTCAACAGGGGTCAAACCCAACAGTTTCATACCGTTGTACAAGACTTGTCTTGCGGAAGAGTAAAGTGCCAGACGGACTGAAGCCAATTCCTTGGTTTGACCAGCAACCCACAAGACATCGTAACAAGAAGAAACTTGATGAGTCAACTTGAATAAGTAGGTGACAACAGTAGTTGGTTCATGAGTCTTCAAGGCATTTCTCAAAACGTCAGGGTATTGAGACAATAATCTAACCAAAGCAATAGCGGCAGGTTCTTGTAGAAGTCTGAAATCACCGTTCTTCATATCATCTAAAGTAACATCTGGAGCATTTCTTTGCATAGATCTCAATCTAGAATGAGCATATTGCAAATAAGGACCTGTATCACCTTCGAATGAAAGCATTCTTTCCCATTTGAAGTCATAGTTGTTGATACGTTTACCTTGCATGTCTTGAATCATGACGGCAGAGATACCAACCAAGTCTGCAACTTCATCTGGGTTTTCAACCTGAGCATATTTGACTTGGTTCTTCTTCATAACTTCATGCATTTGTTCCTTGGTTTCCTCCAAAATGTTATTCAAAAACACAACGGTACCCTTTCTGGTTGACATACCTTGGACCATACCAAAGTTAACGTGTTGCAAGTTATGAGCCCATTCGAACCCCATTTGTTTGAGGAGCTCAAAGAACTGAGCAGTATGAAGATCTTGTTGAGATGCAATCACGTAAATCATTTTATCGAAATGGTACTTGTTGTAACGATCGATGGCAGCACCAACGTCTCTAGTCAAATAAAGCGTTGTACCATCTGATTTCTGAACAATAACTTTACCCAACTTCTTGCTAAATTTGGTCAAATCGATTAGCTTAGCACCTCTGTCGATATGGACCAACCCCTTCTCATCGTAAAGTTTTAGTGCCTCGTCCATTGTGTCCTTCGGAACTTGAGATTCACCAGAGTAAACGTCATACTTGATGTTTAAACGGGCATAAGTATCAATATACTTTTCAATTGATAAATCACGGAATTTCTGCCAAATCTTTAAAGCACTTTCATCGCCATTCTCCATTCTCTTGAAATATGCACGGGCCTTGCCATCAGTAGATTCCGACTCTGGTAATGAATCACCTTCTTCCTCGATGTCTTTGTTGATGCGGACGTAAACTTGGAATAGATGATCTATTGGGTCTTGAGCTAGTTTTTGCTCATCACCGTATCTTTCATAACCCACTGCAAGAACACCAAATTGTTTACCCCAATCACCAAGGTAATTCATTCTAACAACTTCCCAACCACATTTTTCGTACAAATTGGATAGGAAACCACCAATAATCGTAGATCTCAAATGACCAGCATGGAATGGTTTTGCGATATTTGGTGAAGAAAACTCAATGACAACTTTCTTATTCTCCACATATTTACAAGCACCATAATCTTCAGTTCTAGTTAAAACATCAGGAAGAACTGTGTGAAATAAAAATTGTGGATTGAAGAAAAATTGAACGAATGGTCCATTTGCTTCTACTCTACCAATCAATTCACCCTGTGGAAATTTTTCTGCCCATTCTTGAGCTATTTCTCTTGGATTAATACCCTTTTGTCTGACTAACCTTGGGACTGGAATCAAAAGATCACCTCTGTCTAAGGTATTTGTCCATTCTAACGCTGGATAAATTTGCTTTGCGTCAACACCAGAAACTTTTGAGAGTTCCTCAGCGGTATAATTTCTCATCAAATCAACAACATTGACCTCTGGGTGAGAACCTTCAAAAACAGGAGGGTCGTTAATCGACAATTTTTGTAAATGATTAGCGAAAGTGTTACTCATCTTTTGTGCTAAAAATGGCGATGATGAGAGTCCCCTTCTAAATGCTAACTGTTCAATTGGAAGCGTTCGATAAGACAATGGAAGATTTATTTGCCGAAATAGAGAACTTGCTACTCTCTTCCACATGAATCCCCATATATATAAAAATGTAATACGATGAGATGAGAAAATCTGCAAAACTTTTCAATTTTTTTTTTTTTTTTTGGTGGGAAAGAGTTCACGTGATATGGAGGTTATTCGTATTACATGATCCATTCTGTCACTTCGGACGTATATTATCATAATGAACCGAGACGAAGGCGGCTAAATATTCATACCTAAGAATAAACGTTTAGGCATTATATGTTTATATGTACTTACAGTTATAATTATAAAGGTTCGTAAAATCGGGAAATATCGTTTAATATCAAAAAACATCAAAAAAAAAGTAAATATCAAAGATTAATTGATAATATTGCGTCTCTCGTCAAATCATTCAACAGTAGAAAAAAAAGTGTGTTATTTTTTAATGTCACTAGTAATAGTATCATCAAATGAATCTCTTGTACCATGGTTTTTCATCATGAGCCATAGCATTGGCATCGTAATCTACACCTCTTTTGGCTGATGGAACCCAGTCTAAAGATTTCCAAGGCAGAACTTGGTCCATCCACATCTCATTAACTTCCTCCAATGTTAGACCCTTGGTCTCAGGGACAAAAAAGAAGACGTAAAAGTAGGCGAAGACCAGGCAGCCCATAAAAACGTAACCGTAGTAAAAGTTAATTGCACCAGTAATGAATGGAGTAAAAAAACTGATTAAGAATCCCCAAACCCAATTTGCTGCAGTAGCCAAAGCCATGCATTTTGATTTAACTCTCAATGGGAAAGTTTCAGAAACGATAACGTAACAAAGTGGAGCCCAAGTGGTTGCAAAGCAAAAAATGTAAAACATTGTGAAAACAATCATACAGTTACCAGCGCCTTTGGAAGAACCGTTGCCTTCACCATGAGGCCACAACCTAGTAACACCGACAGAAGCAAAGACCACGAAGCAGCAAACCATACCTACTGCCCCCCATAACAGGCATTTACGACGTCCAAATCTGTCAACTGTGAAAAGTGAGAGAAATGTACAAAAAAAATTAACCACACCAATAATAATTGAAGTTTCAAAAGAATCCTTCAAACCAACAGATTTGAAAACAGTAGTACCATAATAGAAGAAATAATTGTCCCCTGTCAATTGTTGCAACGATTGTAAGACAATGCCCATAATCATTCTTTGTAAAACCTTGGTCTTCCCAGAAAATAACTCGGTCCAAGACGCAGAACCAGCGATTTTTTCAGCGTCAACACTTGCTTGTATATTTTCTAATTCTGCTAGTAAACCAGGATCGTCATTAGAAACTTTATTTGACCTAGAAAGCGACCTTTTTGCGTCTTCAATTTTGCCTATCTGAATTAAAAATCTTGGAGATTCTGGAACAAATAGCATACCACTGATCATGAAAAGAGCCCATGCAAAGCAAAGACCCAATGGCACCCTCCATTGAACAGAATTGTCGTAGGTTTTGGTACCATAATTTGTGCAATAACCTAAAAAGATACCAGCAGTTATCATCAATTGATAACAAGAGACTAATGATCCTCTAATATGTTTAGGAGAAACTTCAGAAATTAACATTGGTGAAAGAACCGCCGTACCACCAACACCAAGACCTGAAATAATTCTGCCGATAAAGTATTGATACCATTTATCAATTGATGCAATCTGAATCACAATCCCAACCACATAGACGATAACAACAGAGATAAGACCAATTCTTCTACCGTAGATGTCGCCAATCTTTGATAGCGTTAACCCACCAATTGCGCATCCAATATTAAAGATAGACACAATAAGTCCCATACGAACCTTGGATAGATAGTATGTGCCATCACTCCTCCTGGATCCGAACCTTCTGATCCAATCGCTCTGGTTGACAAATCCCGAAATCGTACCGGTATCCCAGCCAAACACAAACCCACCAAATGCAATCATAACGCACATAATAGCTACAGAAATGTACGCAGATGCTGGTTTCTTGGGTAATTCATTAACCGGTTCCTGCTCAGGCTTAATATCAAAATCTTTCGAGCCCGCTTCGTCAATCTTGTTGGGAATGCTTTCATTTGGAGTTGGTGATTCACATGGCGATACCGGAGGTGTCGCCATGTCTTCTTCGTCCTCTTTGTCCTGGTAACTAGGTATTGATCCCATATTTTTCTTGTTGCTTCCTTATTGTCTTAAGGATTGTTATTTTTGAAAGAAAACAAAACAAACTAAACCAGACTCGATAAAAACGAAAAAAATCATCTCAATTTATACAATCCTTTTTCCCTTGCTAACCTTCTTTTTTTCTCCCTCTCTCCACTTGCATCATGCTGAACCATCATTACCATCTACCATTTCATCGTTCACTGAATACACACGTTCAATCTAAATTCGGCGATTCGCTAGAACCAGATGGAAAAACTAATGTCACCTTTTTTTTAATTTTTCCAGATTTTCACCCCACCGGCAAAAATAGACAAAAAAACGCCCCACATCCAAAAATGACAACCGCCCACAGAAGCGGCTGTGGAGACCTGCTATTATCAACGGATAAAAATGACACCATTTCTCCGTAGATCCCGGATCCCGGAACGACAGTGGGGAGACCCGGAAAAAGGAAAAATAGCAGAGAGCAAAAAAAGAAACATGCTCGGAAAAATGCGGGGAGAATCGCGGAGAAAGGGATATGATGTCTTCCGTTGCGCAAACCCCACAGAAATTGCGGACCCGGAGAAACGGGAAAAATAGAAAATTCTTCCAGGATTGTTAACTTCATAATGAGTGGTGTGGGTGATGATCGTTTACGACCAGATACCGCACACAAGTCGTGGTGAACGGACTTAAGTCGGGAACTTCTCCTCTGTGGTTCAAAGCACTTTGCTGGTTTCCACATGATGAGAATGACGGCGGCTGTTCGAAGCCGGCTAGGGAAAAAATGTTGTATTTTATGATATTAGTATACTAGTTATACTCCTAGTTATAGTTGATATTAGGACTTATTTGATGTGTGGCTGAAAAAAAGAAAGAAAAAAAAAAAAAAAAACTGAATCAGGCTTCATTGTAGGATTCGTCAGTGATGGCATCCCCTTCAGAGATGAAGGTTACTTCTGCCCATGACAAACCTTTTTCTTTTGGAGCCTCTTCCAATTGCAATGCAAATTCATCGGCGTATTGGTAGATGTATGGTTTTGTACCAGCCACACCAGATACGATGGACTTGACAAAACTTGGAATTTCATTCATAACGTCGATTCTTTCAACCAAATTCTCCAGCCTACCTTCTACAGATGCAGTTAATTGGGTATCTTGTGCTAGTTCAGGAGAGCTGTTAGTGATGGCAGCGACTTTTTCATCAGGAACTGTAGCTTTTATGCCGTTGAACTTGACTGAAATATTTTTTGGGACATTCCAGCCTACAGAATCCAAAGCGCTGTTAAGATGACGGACATCATTATTAGTGGTAACACTTAAAACTTCATTTCTACTCGTAATAATACCTACGGAAACTCTTGTATTAGCATAAGACTTTGGAGTAATGAATTCCATCAGTACTGCAGAATGGTTTTCGGAATGGAAGTACAGGAAATTCCATGCCTTGGCGGCATGGTGAGGTTTCATACCCTGAAATGCCATTACAAACATTGATAATGCCGGGTTTTCATCGGTGAATTCAATAGAAAGGTCCTCAAGTTCCCCTTCTTCTTCGTCCTCATCTTCTCCTTCTGTATCTTCCTCTTGTTCCTCTCCTTTCTTCTGCTGTTTATGCTTTTTCTGGTATTCTTCGGACTGCCCAGAATTTGTGTTTTTCTGTGAGACTTTTCCATCTCTACTATTATCCTTCACTGGAACTTTTAAATCAATTTTACCTTTAACTTCATTTCTTGGCCAAAAGACGTGTCTCATTTGACCCCATGGCTCCTCAATGTTGTCACCGTAATAGGTTGACGGATCATCACCGACCTTGCAACCAGGCGTCAGTCTGGCAAAGGAAAGATCCACTCTTGACTTTTCGTTAACATTACTTTTGAAGCGATAGGTCTTGTTGTTCTCGTCTAACTCCACTGATAAGTCATCGGCATAGAAATTTGGACCTTCGATCCTAAAATTTTCTAATTTCGTTGAAGTCCAGCGGTTCAAGCCGCCTTCACCTTCTCTTGAATTAAAAATTCTGAAGGTGAACTGAGCCTGAGTGTGGATACCAATGATATTCGAATGAATGATCTGCGCGAATCCTAGTATACCTGATTTTAAATCCGTAAAATAGAAAGTAACAGTTTCGACATTTGTATGTTCTGGCGTCAGCCAGTGCATATCTTGTCTGCTTGTTTCTCTATAAGGCTGTTTCCCCTTAACTCTATCGGTTACAGAATGAATGTAATCAGAACCATATTCAGGCTCTGCAATACCAGTCACAGCGGAAATACCACCTTGAATCCATTTCAACATATTTCAACACGATATCAAACGAACTTGAAATATTGTCCCTTTTCTTTTAGACAAAACCAATTACAAGAAGAGGAAGAAAAAAAAAAAAAAAAAAAAAAAAAAAAAAAAAAAAAAAAAAGAACTATAATGTATCAACTTTATCCTTTTTCTGATGTCTATTGGACACTTGAAACAAAACAAAAAAAATTAAATCTTTGTTGAAAACGTAGAGCAGAAAAACCTTTCAACAAGCGAGCTTTTTTTTCTAACGGTTCTGTTCTATTTGAAAGAAGATTCGTAAAAGTTTCTCTTCAAAAGAGTTATTGCTGACTACTTGCTACTGATCTACCTCATCTCTTCCATCCGTCATCTCGTTCTGTCAAAAATGAAAACAAACCGTCTGAGCGGAACAGCTTAGCAAGGAAGAAGAAAAAAATAATTAAAGACTAATGCCAGGGTAACCATTTGGGGAAATGGGACCCTTTGTACGTGTATGGTGATCTTTTCGGACATTTCGAGGGAGAGGGTAGTCGGACAGGAAATCGTAAAATGAAAATGTAAATCCATATTTAAACGATTAACGCTATATATAAAAACTAGATACCATACTTCATTAAACACTGATAAACCGAATCAGTCCTTACAACCGCAGCTTTTGTCAGAGGTACAGGCACATTGTGTTCCACAGCTGTCACAGTGAATCTGGGAATGTGACTTGCATTTGCATGCTTCACTATCCTTGCAGTTTTGACAGCATTCTTTGCTGGTACAGTGACAGGAATCCTTGCAGGCTTCACAGACGTAGTTTCTTAATTCAGAGATCATTCTTGTGGCTTTTCTTCTTGAGCTTAATTATCCTGATAAAAGACATGGTGAGAACATTTTGAGCTAATTGTGCTTATATATGGTCTTTCTCGACAATATCCTTCAGACACACTTAGGGGTTTCTTCGTAAAGACTTTTTCGGGCTAATTAAAGGGGGCCCCTTAGAGAAGGGAGTATTAGCCGAGTCGGAGAGATATACTGCTGATAACAGGGATATGTGGTAAAATGGCTTTAGTATTACTATATGAAGGAGCATTCATAAGGAGCATACGCCCTTCACAGAGCCTTATGTTTGCCCTCGTAGGTAGTGATCTTTCTTTTCACTATAACACTGAAAAAAAAGACTAATTGTTCTCTGGACAATGAGATGGAACTGGATATTTAGTGAAATATCGAATGATATAGCGATATCGAACGATGTTTAGAACCAGCTTAAAGTTCCTACGTACTAGCCGTAGTTACATTACACCTACACTAGAGCATCTAAACTCTGGATCGGGTCTTAAGGGTCTTTTTTCTGCTAAAGGTCTGGATAACGCATGGTTCTCGAGAGCTGAACATTATACCAACAAGCTAAATTCGATAACAAATGGAATTGAGGAAATACCACTGGAGAGATTGATATATGAAAATGCGAAATCAGGTGTCAAACGTAATATTGTCAATTATGCAACATTGCTGTACAACTTGAAATTTGCATTTTCAACATTGCACGGATGTCCCAAAGAATTACCCGATTCATCAGGTATTGATGTTAGACAGCTTTTAAAGACGCCAGAATTAAGTTTGAAATATGCTAATGAACCCCTTGACACAGGTAATGAGAAATTACATTCAGCGCTTGTATCGTCATTTGGATCAGTTGTTGAATTTCGTACTTTGCTTTTAAATTCGAATAATGCGATTAGCGGGGATGGGTTTACATGGCTCGTTGCTCGTAGGACCACATCACAGGATTTTGATTCACAGAAATTGGAGTTTGACCGTTTATTCATTCTAAACACTTACAACGCGGGATCTCCGTTCAACTTCAATAAAAAGGGACATATTGATGAGTTAAATACTCAGTACGAGAGGGCGAACAAGGAATTAAACGAAAACGAAGAAAATGTTAATCAGCCGCTAAGGAGTAAGTCGGTTGAAGAAGCAAGACAAACAGAAGCTTTCAAGGATACCGAATATTTACCGCTATTGGCTATTGATGCTTCACCAAAGGCTTGGTTGTACGACTACGGACCATATGGCAAACAAATTTACTTGGATAGAGTTTGGGAGTCGATTGAATGGGATCTTGTTGAATCAAGGCTGCCAGAAAAGAGTCAATCTCATCAATTACTATGAACAAAATATAAAATTAGAACTCTGTAAATAAAGAAACCTAAATTCTAATCATAAAGCTGAATACCGAATTGAATCGGATCTCTTATTAGATACTCCACGAAAGAGGGACAAAACTACTCGTGTGTCGGAAAGAAGGGAAGAATCTACAGATTGAGAAAACAATAATAGTAATAATAATAATAATAGTAATAGTAATAGTAATAAGACAAATAAGTTTATTTTCTTTGTTTTTTTTTTTTTTTTTTTTCCTTTTTTTTTATTTTCTGCCAACCTTCATACTCCTTACACGTCTCATTAATTTTGTACCTGTAGATTTCTTTCTTGAGAGATCGGATGAAGGAAGACCCAAATAAACGTCCTCATCATCACCACCATTCTCTAAATGTCCACTATGTGATCTTGTTAACGACAATGGTTCTTCAGATGCCGTACTTCTTGAGTAACCACCAGCAGGAGCAAGATGACCATAACTATTACCAGGACCCGGAGAATTGCCACCTTTACCAGTTATTCTTTGCGAGAAAGACTTCTTACGCTGGACACCACCTAATCTGGTTTGACGAGCGTGAGTTCTCACATCTTGTTCAATCGCCTTATTTGATGCAGGAGCACCATCTAAGAAGGTCGTAGATCCCAACCCATCGGTCGTTGGGCCTTCAACAGTCTTAATTCTACCACGAGGATCAAATGCCGTTAAGCTTTTACCGCCTGGTTTGATTGCATCCAACGTAGTAGTACTACCGTTTGCAGATGATGGATCGCTTGGGGTACCAAAAACTGTCGTTCTTGGATTACTAGCAACCTTTGGAGGCGCGTGGTATATATCATCGTCCTCCTCTAAATCGACTCTACCAAAGACTTCATTCATTGCATTCTTCTTCGTGGGTGCACCACCTATACTATTATTGGGACCATTAGCTGGAAATGCTAACACCGGTGGCGCCTTTGCATTTTTATTTCTGTGGGGCGTCACTGCATCAAATGGACCATCATGATGAAAAGATCCCCCAAATAATGCTGTAACATCCATTTTATCAATACTATCGACACCTTTCTGTTGCGGTTTCGATCCATTTTGACGTTTTTTGTCCTTCGACGAAGATCCACCATCGCGGTCTCGATTTTGATGGCTATGATGGCGGTGGTGGTGACGATGCTGACGTGGTCTTTCCCTATCTCTGTGCTCTCTGTCACTGTAATATTCCCTGTCGGAATAATCACGCTCCCTATAACGGTCCCTTGGTGCACGTTCTCTATCATAACGGTGACGAGATTCTGATGATGGTGGGGCTGGTGGTGGTCCCCCACTAGCACCCCTTGATAGTGGTGGTGTTGCCACTGCAGAACCACCATAATTAGAATAACGACGACGACGATCAGTTTCCCTATTACTACTAATTAGTGGATCTCTTGGTGGTGGTGGCGTTGGTGCAGTGCTTGACGATACATTGGTCTTTTCCCTTGGATAAGGTGCATTCGTCCTTTTAGGGCCCGCAACTTCATCATACGATGGTGGTAAATCTGCATCTGTGTCCCAATATCCATGGTTATCGGTATCTTCAACTTCATTATATCTATTCCTCAGTCTTTGTTTTTCTTCTCCAGCTGTTGGGTACGACGTAGTCCTGGGACTCGTCCTCGGGTATTGTGGTGGACTATAATCATTCTGTGAACTATTTCTACTACCCCTATTCAAATTGTTTTCATGTTCCACATCGTCAAGAAACGGATTTGTTGATGGTGAGACGCTTTTTCTGCTTAACATATCAATAGTTAGTATATCGTATTACGATCAACCTTGCAAAAAAAAAGTTATAAAAAATTATTGTGAGGAGAGGTTTTCTTGGTGGTAATGATGACGGATTGGAGAGAAAGATACTAAAGAAAAGTAGGTCTTAAGGTTTTGGTGTGAGTGACAAACACTCCAATATCAGCCTCGTTTTATTTTATTTTATTTTATTTTATTTTATTTTATTTTAGTTTTTTTTCGTTCCCTTCCCTTCTGCAAAAACAATAATGGACATTAACAGGGTAAAGTAAAATAAAATAAAGTAAAATAGAATAACGAAAATGGATAGCAACCTTGATACCTCATTGCGTTGGTCTCCACGTTGTCGAGTAAGAATGTTCAAAGCTGCACCAAAATCATTTGCAACTTCCTCCCAAATCGGACTTCAAATTGACAAACACACCCCCCTCAAGGTGGGCTATTAGACGTCAGTCTTCGTACCGTCGATGCTGCCGTAAGAATTCGCGGTGGGACACAAAAGACCTAGGATGCGTATGCAGCCCCCCACGATAAAAGTAGTCATAATCTGGACTGAACTGACCCACCCAACCAGTTTATTTTTATCTTTCAAAGAAAAACAAAAACAAAAAAAAGCCCTTTCCTTTTCTTGCAGTCGAATTCTCGTCTATTTTAGATCCCAAGCCAGTCCAAAATACAAAATTCCAGACTAAACGTTGCCGCAAGTCCTCGAACAAGGAAAACCAAATCTCTTCTTCTCCCTCTCGTTTTCGCGTTTCGCGTGTCGTGTATTATATCATATCGTACGTGTTTACTTTTACGCGTCGCGTGTCGCACATGTGATATTCACGTGTGCCAAAACTTTCCTCTTTCCCCACAATAATAATAAGCATAAAATAGAATAAAATAACACATACCTGAAGCCGCCGCCCAGCGGTGAGTTAACCCTTGAAGATCCTGCACTGCGGTAGGGAGCGTGGACATACTGCATCTCATGGGATTCTTCAATTGAAGGCGAAGAAGGTCTTAGCCAGTCTTGTTGTGGTTGTTCAGATGAAGGCGAAATGCCGCCAGCGTCGATCATCGACATGCGAAATGGATTATTAGTCGAGTAGCGTCTAGAATTAGGGTATTCTCTTTGACCTCCTGTACCTCTCAACATTATTCCTCTATTCGAAAAAAACCACCTACTGATACAAGCGATAGAACACTTTAAAAAACAGAACGAACAAAAAAATTCACAGAAAACAAACAAAAAAAATATATTGTCACACAGTATGAAGATAAAACAGTAGTCCTTGATGCTCTTCCCAGACAAGTATCTTTGCACAATCTTGTTCCCCTTTCTCTCCCTCCTTCGAAGCTTTTGTTATTCCAAATGGCCTTTGTTTATGTGTGTGTTATGTTGTCAAGTATGTCTTTTTTGAAGAACGACCAGTAAAAAAAAAAAAAAAGTGTTGAAATTTGAAATTGCCGCCGTTCGTCGACAATGATTTCGTAACTTCGAAGATGACTTCATTTCCCACTTAAATTTTTTGCCTGAGTAATGAGATCACTATTTACGGAGGTGATATAGATATATGTATACATGGTATACAGCTCCTGCAACGGCAGAATTAGTACTGGACGAATTTCTGCAGCAGACTACCGTCTTGCTCCACATTGTGGTTCGTTTGAACCTTGATGTAATCGTCTTTCTTTAACTTTTCTTGAATTCTACGATGCATGGCGATCAAATAGTTGTCCAAGGACTCTATGCGGTTGATCGAACGATCTTCACATAATAACTGATTCATAACATTGACATAGTGGGGATCGACATTAGGCCTTAGGAGTAAAACTGGTAAATATGGTTTATTAACCAGTTGTGACCAGTTTTTTATTAGATCAAGTGCTTTTTGGTTTACTTCGGTACCAACTTCAGGTAAGGAGCCACTGAAAAGTGAGATTTGGTTTATAGGAACTTCTTCGTCAGCCTGTAATAAATCTTGCAAAAGCATACGATTTGTGTTTTCATTGAGCCATAGGTAAACTGTGTCACCTTGGAAAATGAGATAACAACCACCGTTTGTCAAATGTTGATGACCATTACGGACGGAAAGGCTCTCTAATGACTCTGGACGTAATTGTAACATTTTTTCATTTGCATCGTAAAAGGACAAATCTTCGTCACTCAATAAGACGTGTAATGGAACGATTTGTGGGTAAAGTTTGTAGTGTAGCTGAGCACTGCTCATTGTTTTATACTTGAAAAGGTCATGAATCCTCGAATTACCTCTTGTGCTTTGATTATTAGGTAACATTAGTTCGCTTTTTTCGAATGCCAACATATAGGATGGTAATGTTTTCAATGCCTCAGGTAGAACCAATTGTGAGGTTAGACTACCACCAACTAGTGCCTTGTATTGGGTTAATATTTCGACCATTTTATCATCGATTGCCTTTCTAATTTCTGGGAAATCACAATCACCTAATGTTTGGATTACTTCTTTAATCATTATACGTAATGCGACGTTCTGATTTAAGAATTTGAATACTTCTCTAATGTTATCGGAAACAGCACCACTTGTATTCATCGAACGTACTTTCCTGTTACCATCAATATCTGTATAAAGTAGTGCCACTTGGAATGCAATATTTTTACCAACGGGTAATTTTTGATTATATTTCAAAAGGACGTCTAGTGTTGTATCCTTTGTTAGAACAGGGATCATTGGATCGTGATCGGAATATTCTGATGATTCACAGTAGTACTGATCAACATTCAACCCCGTGGAACAACGAACCTTCAATAATGCTTGATAACCAACGATATTAGTAACTGCATTTGACATATCACTGATCAGTGTAAATGCATCTTTTTCGTGGATAAAATTAGGATACCATTTCAAATTACCAGATGTCGCGTCTACAGGATATCCAATAGTTGTCAAATCTGCGAAACCCGGACTCGTGATGAATAGATCTACGGAGATGTAAGACCTCAATAATTGATTCCCGAGTTTTTTGTAAAAATCGTTATCACAATTTAGCTTCTTACGAGAAGCATCATCCTTCCTTAGCGCTAAATTACCCTTACCGAAAGTCGGTAAGGAATTTAAGGTACAGATAATTTTACCACCTTGGCCACCAGTAACTGTATCGATCGCTAATTTTGCTGCCTCCAATGCAGACCCGTAACATACAGGCGCCACATGACTAAATTTGTCATCTGTAATGTATTCGACAATTTTATCTAAAGTCATGTCGATTAACCGCATTGACTCTTGTGGTCTGACGAACAGTCCATTGCAAAATGGTAAAAATACATCATTGACATCGGAAACAATACATTCTTGAGCTGATTCTGAGTCCGATCTTAAATTGAAAAATCTGATCTTATTATCATACGCCATAATCGCAACCTTACAATTTGGTTGGGATCCCGCGATATGTTCAATACTCGTTCTTATACCTTCAACGGCGGCTAAAGAGCTGCGATTCTCGTTGGCAAAAAGTGATAGATCCAGCAAAAACACATAGTGCAAAGGCACTGTAGGTTGATCTTGGACTGCATTGTACATCTGGGGCACTAAAAACTCAACACTACCCTTTTGCATTTCCGGCTTGAAGGAGATATCAGGACCTTGTAAACTAATCCCAGGGGAAATGAGTTCATCTGATGGTAGACGCAATTTAACATCACAAATATTGCATGTCGCAGTACCGTCAAACCCAAACTTATAACCTGGATTAATGTAAGCACGACATCTCTTACAGCGTAAAGGACCAGTTTCAGTTCTTTGGTCTATTAGCGGCAATGGCTCATCAGGAATTCGCGTGGCGAATGGCTGAATGCTTAGACCTAATGGTAACTTGGTAGCCGATCTTAAATGCTCATCAACTGGGATATTATACATGGACAAACTTAACAATCTTGGATCACAAGAGCCCTGGTCCACGGCATAAAACGCAGTTGTGGGTAACGGTGGTACTGAATCCCTAGTAGTTTCAAAAGTCTTCGTCAAATTTAATAGCTGATCTTCCCATCTTTGCGTAGTAATAAAGTGTGAACTGCTCTGTACAGGTGTATTACCCTTGGGAAACCATGGTGATCCTGGTGAATCTACTGCTGTAGCAACTCTTTCCCTTTCTTGGGCCATCATAGCTGGGCTACCAGGTGGAAATCCTGGAATTGCCATTGACACAGGAGAACCTTGTACGTCGAATCCACCATTAATATTACCACCTGCACCAGCAGCAAATGGAGCTTGTGGTGGTTGGGCACCAAATTGGAAACTTTCTTGACTTGCACTTGCATTTAAAAAAGGTGTCGTGTTCGGAGTACCTGCGCCTGATCCTAGATTGTGATATGCTCTATTAGGTCTTCTACCCTTTTTACCAGTATTTCTCGAACCAGTTTGATCCAGTGAAAGGTTAGAAACATCTCTAGCTAAGATATCCGGTTCCATTGTCGCCTGGATGTTAATTTATCTTCTCTGCTTTCTCAACAGACGGTTTACTGAGTAAACTAAAACCTGTTAGATCACGTAGATACCAATTCCCAAAATTAAGTAGGGTATTTCGTATTTAAATAAGATAATATACGTGTTAAACTCTTGGAACGTTTTCTAAATATTCCCTGAACCGTGAAAAAAAAAAAAAAAAAAAAAAAATTTCTTGGTAAGAAAACTTTCTAGACGCGGTTTGTTTATATAAAAACAAAAGAACGAAATGAAATAAAACTGTAAGATGAAAAAGCAAATAATTATAAATCAAGAAGTTATAAAAATTAGCGAAAGTCTATATGTTAGCCGCCGAATCTCAACTTGTATGATATCTGTAGAATCTAGTCTTATTTATCTTCACCACACCATCAATAATACGATGACAAATAAAAGCGAGAAAATATGCGAGATCCAGTGCTTGTTGCCCATTTCAGGAGGTTTTAGTCTATGAGCACTGCTATCTTTCTTACCTGTATGACCTGTAGATCTTGAATGTTGCGCTGAGGTTACCGAAAAACTGGCGAAATCTGTGGGCACAGCTTTTGAAGACGATGTAGATCTGTAAGTGTCATACAACGATCTTCCCGTTGAAACTAGGCCATCTGAGAAGACGATTGCAGTGAATTGGCCTGGTATGTGAGTCTCCCTTGATGAGACGTGTGATGGGGAAAGAGTCAAAGATAACGATTCATTACTAGACATGGCATACGGGATGGAACCTGACGTAATTGGCTTGGGTCTTGAAGTAGAACTCAACGAAGGGCTCAGATAACAAGAAGTAGTAACAGTAGCTGAGGCACTGTTGCCAGCATCGGGAGTAATCGTAGTGATATGTTCACGCCTTGCTTGGGCAATAGCAATAGAGTGATCCTCATGATCAACCACGAGATAGACGTTTCTCAGAAATGGTGTACCCAGAATGTTGAACCCAGTTTCTTCACTACTAACCATCGTTACGAAGCATGCTTCGGCACCACCAGAGAACCTCATTGTAGAGTTCAAGCCAGTGCTGAATGTTGACATTAGAAAATCTGTTAATGGTACATCTATGGAAAGATTACCAAATTCAAATTGAATAGAAACACCCATATCTGCTATTTTGCATGGTACAATAAATCTATCAAGTTCTTTGACGTAAATGGCACCGATTTGGACTGCGATTTGAATTATTGCTTCAGATGGCAAGTGACTGAAGGAATATCTTGAATCCAGTAGAACAGGGGCTAAGAAATTCTCCGTGGTTACATTAATACTTCTCCCGATGGATGAAACTACATTAATTGTCCTCATTGGCAAAACCGGATATCCGTGTGATAACGCATCAGTCTTATAATCTAAAAAGGTCAATTTGTTAAACTTCTTTAATGATCCAGAGTAATAAAATGGATCTACACCACCGAGTATTATTTTTCCACAATGGATCTCATCAGGTATATTTGGACGTCCCATGTTATAATAGGGTCTTGTATCACCACCCAACCATAGCGAATACGAAGATGAGTTTATGATACCATTTTCCTTTAAATTCTCCAAAATGAAAAAGCTCTTATCATATTGAGAACTATCAATGTCAGTTCCCTCATCCGTGATTCTACCACCTAACCCTAGCACACCTGTTGATGAAGACGTATCGTTAACATCAAAAAACGATGAATTCGGAAGTTTCAACGTATGCGAATCGTAAAATGCCCCGGAATTTTCATTGTGGGAATGATTGATTGGATGGTTGGTTTGATTTTCGAACAATAGAGGCTCAAAAGTAAGTGTATCCATGACCGCAGTAGCATTAATGCTTTCAGAATCTACAAAGTTCAAATGGTAAATGCGAGAACCATCTCTATGTTCCGAGGTCTTGGAACGGCTGAATTGATAAGAATCTGAAGGACTGTTCGAATGGTTGTTGCAAGTTTTCGAACTGTTACTAACCACCCAGTTGTAGGGCTGTACGATATCAACAACCAGAGGCTGCTCTTGACCCGGTGTACCAATCGACACGTTGGTATAGTAAAGAGAATCATTATTCCTATTCAACGGTATCGTCGGTAGAGCTAATGACATCGTATGGCTTCCATGATGTGCAACGGTTCTTCTTCTTCTACTTCTACTTCTAGTACTCCCAGTGTGCCTTACCGGCAAAGATCTAGTTTCATGACCCTTGGCACTTTTTACATGTTTCGATGTCGGTGAACTTTCCCCATGTGGGTTGTGAGGGTTTGGTTTATGGTTAGATCCTTTCTTACCACCGTCAGAACTCAATTCAGAATCTGAGTCTGATTCTGATCCTTTTTTACCACCGCCAGAACTCAACCTGGATTCTGATTCTGATTCTGATCCTGATTCTGATCCTAATCCATGGGCTGCTCCGGCATGTCCTCCTCCTCTAGCCAGGACGCTCGGTAGCCATAACATCAACAATAACCATAACTTAAGCATTGGAGAGCTACCTCGAGAAAACATCTAGATTCCCCGTATCAGTACTCTTACTTTTTTTCTTAAAATATAGTTGCAAAGTCAGTATCGTATGCACTACTAGGCTTGGCACTAGAGTCGCTCAAGTCTACCAATATAGTATCTCTGCAGCCAACGACAGTAATATTGTCCAATCAGCCCACAGACTACAACTGTTAAAGGCAATGACGATGACGAATATGGCTTAAAATTTTGTTCCTCCCTGAACAGTGTCCTATATGTTTTCTTTGAAGAGTTCTATGTAAATCAGATTGGCGGAGTTCTTTATTTTTACTTCTTTTTTTCATTATTATTATCTGATTCACGTCACTTTAATGTCCTTATAGGGCGTTTTTTTACTTTTAAACGTATGTTCCTTTGTTTAACTACGCGATCATAGTGAGGCGCAACCAGAGCCAAGCTCAGGATGTGGCGTAGAGGCTAGCTATTCAAGCCATGGCTTCAGGTTTAAAGGGCTTGTTATTTATTGAATAAAAGTACACATCTCTATCCGCAGAAGATTACTGGACGTTAATAAAATCGACATGTACCCCAGTGTTGTGTTATTCTCTTTTTTCCTGAAAACGTCAGTTTGTGTGCTTCACTAGCTCAGTCGGAAGAGCGTCAGTCTCATAATCTGAAGGTCGAGAGTTCGAACCTCCCGTGGAGCATCTTTCTTCTGGTTAATGACTTGCGAATTTTTTTTTTAAAAAAAAATTGAGAATACAGTAGAAGACGATGTACGGCTTGTTTCTGTTCTCCTTTTTTTTCTTTTAAAAGAAATCCTTATTTCACATATCCTTGCAATTGCCAAACAGTTTAGTTGGTTGTGTAGATCTTGTGTCGTTTACTTTCGACGAGGCGCTTGTTGAAAGTAGCAGTTGGAAGACAAAATGTAAACTGCTTACAAAACCAAACACTAGAGGTAGACCAAGACGTAGACAAGTAAAAAAAACAACTGACGACAAGTGCATTTAGGAACATAATCTCCTAAAACGAGTGATCCCTTGACTACATCTGAATTGTTTGACTCAAGAAAAAAGGATTTTGTAGATCATTCAGATCTGCCCGTCAAAACTTTTCCTATCTAAATCTGTCTTAGTAAACGACAACGATTCTTGATTACATTATCAATCTGTAGGTAAAACTAAAGATGAATTTGGGTACATCAACAGAGGCATTTTTTTTTATTTTTTTATTTTTTTATTTTATTTTATATGCCGAATTTCTGTCGCTGACGCCGATTCCTAAAAAGGAAATGAAACACGTGGTTTATCTCTTCACCTAGACTAACATGAATTTTTCAAGTCCAAAAATCGATGTCCTCTAGATATTAATTCCAAACCTTTTTAAAATATGCAAGAAAAAAGAAGGAGAAGAGAAGAGAAAAGGACGCATTGAATCCTGTTCAATTGCAATTGCCACCATCTAAATATTTTGGAATCTTTAACCATCTTGAAAAAGAGGTGGCTTTCTCTTTAAATTGATATTTAAACAGGATGTCGTTCAGTGCACAGATTGATCATTTTGTCGCTAAATTCAGTGAAGAGGGTATATCGTTACAGGCTAGACATTCAGCACTAAGTGAATTATCTGATATTTTTGAATTCTTGAGTAATCCAGAAGAATATCAACTATTGTTGAAGACTATAGTTCCATTGCTCTTGGAACAGTTAGAAGAAATAAACATCTCATTCGACGTTAGTGCACCAGAAAATAAGTTAAGAAATTCCATTCTAAAAGTTTTCAATAGGTTACCGATAAATCAAAATATTGAACCATATGTTAAACAAATATCAGAAGTTGTCATGGTTTCACTGCCGAGGGAAAATGAAGAGAATGGTGTCTTGTGTATGAAGATATTAACAACACTTTTCAAATCGTTCAAGACAACTTTACAAGATAAAGTGGAAGAATTTATCAAATTCATTGTAAACATCTACAAAAATACACCAGAATCTGTCGCTAAGATTTTTCAAAATGTTAATGAAAGCGGTGTTTCTAGTGATGAGGAAATGAAGGATGAACAAATGAAGGATGAACAAATGTTAAACGATGAAGTTGATGCGAGCGAAAATAACAGTACTCAAAATGGGGGTGGTGCAAATAGTAGGAAATTATCGGATTCGAAGAATTTAACATCGGCAATGTACTCTTTTAAAGTTCTTGCAGAATGTCCGATAACGATGGTAACTCTTTATTCCTCCTATAAGCATCTGACTAATACTTCGCTGCCGGAATTTATGCCACTAGTGATGGATCTTTTGAATATGCAGGTGGAACAACAGAAAAGGGCAAGGGAGGAATCTGAGTCGAGAGGTGAGAGATATACAGCAGTTTCACCAGAGGTAAAGAACAGAACAGCTTATTGTGAATTTATTCTGGCTCAAATAAAGGCAACTTCTTTTCTGGCATATGTTTTTATCAGAGGCTACACGCCGGATTTTTTGCAAAATTATGTCGGATTCATTCCAGATTTAATAATAAGGTTATTACAAGACTGTCCATCTGAATTATCATCTGCGAGAAAAGAGTTACTTCATGCAACGAGACATATTTTATCAACAAATTATAAAAGACTTTTTTTGCCGAAACTCGATTATCTGTTTGATGAAAAAGTTTTAATCGGTACAGGTTTTACTACTCATGAAACTTTGAGGCCCCTGGCTTATAGTACTGTAGCCGATTTTATTCATAACGTCAGGGCAGAATTACAACTCGATGACATTGAAAAAACTATTCAAATGTACACACGCTACCTGCTGGATCAGTCCCTGGCGTTAACAGTACAGATAATGAGCGCTAAGTTATTGTTGAATTTAGTGGAGCGTATTTTAAAACTTGGTAAGGAACATCCTCAAGAGGCCCCGAGAGCCAAGAAATTACTCATGATAATTATTGATGCGTATGTGACCAGATTTAAAGTTTTAAACAGACAGTATGATACGATCATGAAATACCACAAAAAGCACGAGAAGACCAAGGCGGATAAAGCTAAGTATTTACAGGAGGCTATCTTAATAGATAACAAGGACAGTCAAGAACTCATGGATCAAATTTTGCAGCCATCAGGTTCGGCTACTAATTCTACTAAATCCACTACTAGTGACGAAGCGGCCACTGAAGCAAGAGTTGATGAAAGTGAGATGGATGTTGATGATGAGTTGACCGAAAAGGATGGTAAAAAGCAACTAGAAGATGATTACTGTAGCATGTATGACATTAAAAATTATGCGCCTATCCTTTTAACACCGGTATCCACGAATGATCCCATTAAGGATGCATTCTATCTTTACCGTACACTAATGTCTTTTCTCAAAACAATCATTCATGATTTGAAGGTTTTCAATCCACCTCCTACCGAATATACAATTGCAAATCCTAAACTTTGGGTTTCTGTCTCCAGAGTTTTCTCTTATGAAGAAGTTATTGTCTTCAAAGATCTTTTTCATGAATGCATTGTTGGTCTGAGATTTTTTTCAAGTAATGTGGGTAAACCACATCTTCCAGTAAAGAAGCATTTTGATATTACTATGCCAAGCTTGCCAGTGTCCGCCACTAAGGATGGAAGAGAGCTTATGGATTATCTTGCCTTCATGTTTATGCAAATGGATAGTTCAACGTTCAACGAAATTGTTGAAGGCGAGATGGAATTCATGTACGAAAGTATGCTTGAAGATTCAGCTCTTCTGCATGTTGCTCAATCGTTCCTAACAAGTGAAATTACATCTCCCAATTTTGCTGGAATCCTTTTGAGATTTCTAAAATCGAAATTACAGGAATTAGGTAACGTTGATTTCAACAAATCTAACATCCTGATCCGATTGTTCAAATTGTCTTTTATGTCCGTGAATCTATTCCCAACAATCAACGAAATCGTACTACTACCGCATTTGAACGATCTAATCTTAGATTCTTTGAAGTATTCCACTACTGCAGAGGAACCGTTGGTGTATTTCTATTTAATAAGAACCCTTTTTCGAAGTATTGGTGGTGGTAGATTTGAAAATCTTTACAGATCAATTAAACCAATTTTACAAGTTTTATTACAATCCCTAAATGGGATGATACTTACCGCTTGCCTTCCGCACGAAAGAGAATTGTACGTGGAACTTTGCATAACAGTTCCTGTACGTTTGAGCGTATTGGCACCATTCCTTCCCTATTTGATGAAACCCCTAGTTTATGCATTACAAGGTTATCCGGATTTGGTTTCCCAAGGTCTAAGAACTTTGGAACTTTGTATTGATAATCTAACTGCCGAATATTTTGATCCTATTATAGAAACTGTCGTTGAAGATGTCTCAAAGGCTTTATTTAAACTTTTGAAACCACAACCGTTTAACCACACGATAAGCCATACCGCTGTCCGAATTTTGGGTAAATTGGGCGGCCGTAACCGTCGATTTTTGAAACCAGCATCTGATTTGAACTCAGAAACCGAGCTTGATATAGAAATCAATGCGTTTTTCAAAATGAATGGTTTGGTTGAGGAGGTTCCTCTTTCCGTGACCCCCGGTGTTGAGTCTGCTTTGGAAGTGTTGGCGGATTATAGAGTGGATGGTGGATACAAAGAAAGCGCTTTCAAATATCTGTCATCTGTGCTGTTGCTTTTTGTCAAATCATCCACTCATTTTGATGAGGATTACGACACTCTCTTGGAGGCGGCGGTCCATGCCATCACACTCGAGAAAATGGATATAAAACCTGATTTTACCGCTGAGCCAATGAAGAATAATAGAGTGTTTCAGAATCATGAAAAGCTTTTCATTATACTGTTACAGGCTATATTCTTCTCATATACGGTTCCTGAACTGAAGGAAGAGTCCTCCAAGCTAATCTATTGGTTGATAGATCACTTCAGTTTACTTCAGGTTAACAACTCTTTGTTGAATAAGAGAAATCATAACAGTGCTTTCAATATCGATTTAAAACAACCTGAGGTTATGATAGGCAGTGAAGTTGTAGTTGAGGCCATTTCTTATTCTCTATCGAGCTATATCACCGACACCCGAGACATAGCAATTTCTGCTATCAAAAGAATCTATGAACGAGGTAAGTTAATCTATGGAGAAGAACTTGTGTTCACACATTCTCTGGTATTTGATCTTTTTAAGAGATTTATTCACAACTGCTATGAGGAAGCTTTTTACGATAAAAGAGCTGGTGTTATTGGCATAAAAACTTTAATTGAAGATACTGGTATATCTCCAAACTTCCTGAGGAGATCTCAATTCGAATTAATAGATGGGTTGTTGTTCGTTTTGAAGGATACCCCCCCAGAAGCACCCGCCAATATCACAGAAGATGCCGAAGAACTTTTGATGCAAGTTTTACAAACCACCCTTTCTGATGTGAGTGAGCTAAGGTCAAAGATTTCTCAAAATACGATAACCGATATTGTTTGTGAGTTGAGCAATCCAAAGGACAAAGTTAGACAAGCTTGTCAGAGGTGCTTAACCGTAATGTCTGACGCAACTAATGTCCCTATAGTCAACTTGATGGAACATTCCAAGAACTTCCTTTTATCACCGATCTTTGCAAAACCTCTAAGGGCACTGCCATTTGCCATGCAGATAGGAAATGTAGATGCTGTAACCTACTGTTTAGGATTACCGGATACCTTTTTGAAATTTAATGAAGAACTTTATCGTTTGCTCCAAGAGGCTATCGTTCTGGCTGACGCGGAGGATGAATCGTTATCCAGCTTACAGAGGGCAACTGAATATCGAACTTCCGAACAATTGGTTCAATTGAGAGTTGCTTGCATAAAGCTGTTGGCTTTTGCCTTGAAGAATGAGGAATTTGCTGCTGCCCAACAAGGGAATATCAGATTTCGAATTTTAGCTGTTTTTTTTAAAACAATGCTCAAAACGTCACCAGAGATTATTAACACGACTTATCATGCACTTGAAAGTGTTTTGGCAGAAAATTCAAGGCTTCCTAAGGAGCTCTTGCAGAATGGATTGAAGCCGATGTTAATGAATCTTTCTGACCATCAAAAATTAACGGTTCCTGGTTTGGAGGCTCTTTCCAAACTTTTAAAACTGCTAATTGCTTACTTCAAAGTTGAAATAGGTAGAAAGCTGTTGGATCATCTAAATGCATGGTGTAGGGTAGAGGTTCTTGATACAATGTTTGGACAAGATATTTGTGAACAAACCCCAACCAAAATCATAGTGGGAATTATTAACGTTTTTCACTTACTCCCTCCACAAGCAGACATGTTTTTAAATGACCTTCTTCTCAAAGTGATGCTATTAGAAAGAAAGTTAAGGATCCAACTTGACTCACCTTTCCGAACACCGTTGGCCAAATATTTAAATAGATTCCATGTTTCTTTCATGGAGTATTTCAAGAAAAACATGGCTCTAAGGCAACTAATACTTTTTGTTTGCAGCATCATCCAAAAGCCTGAGGCAAAGGATCTTGCAGATGACTTTGAAAGAGAAATGGATACCTTTTACGAATACTATATGTCGAACATGCCCATCAATCAGGTCCGTGTTGTCAGCTTTTTCACCAATATGGTGGATTTGTTTAGTACAATGGTCAAGATTAGAGGAAAAGATTGGTTACGAAACAAGCGAGAAATGGTTTTTAAGTTAAAAGATATGCTCGATTTGGCATTGGCTACGATAAAAAAGAATACCTTTTATATCGACAATCTCCAATTGAATCAAGCTATTGAGAGATACGAAGGAATTTATTTAGATTTCATTGGATTCTATCCAGAAGAACAGAATTTGCTTTTGAACTTTATTGAATTTGCCATTTCTCACGACTTTGAACTTTCTCACAAATGCAAGTTATTCATTTTTGAAAATATTGTCACAACAGATGACAAACAGAAACAAACAGCATGCCTAACAAGTTCCTTAACTTTTGCACTAAGCGATAGACATCTGGATGCAAGTGTATTCGTATTACAAAGGATTGTGAATGCTACTTTTATTTACGAGGGTTCAAAGAATAAATCTTTAAAGTGCTTCTCGGAGAACGATTCAAGGCTAGATTGGCTCGAACTTATCGATCAAAAAATCTGGAAGAGTTCAAATGAGATATTATTGTGTAATGTCCCCGGCAAATATGATGTCTATCGCTTTGAACTCCTTCAACTATCTTCTATTTTCATTACATGGGCACCTGAAATGATTAAAGATATTAGAAAAGATGTTATTAAATTTAATTGGCATTTTTTAAAATTAGGGGACACATTAGTCAAGCAAGCGGCCTACCTAGTTACGTCTCACTTTATTTCCCAATTCGAATTTCCGTTGAAGGTAGTTACACAAGTATTTGTTGCCGTTCTGAGATGTTCTCATGGAGAAGCACGTTATTTGGTCAGACAATCTCTCGACGTTCTAGCGCCAGTGATGCATGAACGGATGAAAGCCGCTGGTACTCCAAACGCCTGGATAATATGGGTTAAAAGGGTTCTGTTTGAAAATGAATCAGGACAAAATAATACTCTGTACGAATTTTTGATTAATTACCCAGACCTGTTTTTTGAATCTCGAGAATTATTCGTTTCTAACATCATTCATCATATGAGTAGGGTGACATTTATCTCGAACAGCAATCCTGATAATCATACCCTAGCAATCGACCTTGCTTCCTTGATACTACATTGGGAAGATAAGGCCTATGATGCTGAACAAACCAAAAAGGAGGATTCAGATGGTGATATCGTAATGGATGAAAGTCCTGAGGTTGAAAGCACTGAGGGTGAGCAGCCTACTTCCCCCTCGAAGAAAGAGTTCAACCAAACAGTTTCGATGAATCTTCGCGAAACTTGCGTTGCATTTTTAATAAGGTATGTCTGTTCCAGCAATCATAGAGCATCAGAAACAGAGCTAGGATTAAGGGCTATGAAGATCTTGTCGAGTCTGTTGTCTGAAAAGCATTGGTCCAATGTAAATGTGAAATTATTTTACTTCGAGAAGTTTCTCATGTACCAAGATTTAGGATCTGAGAATATCCTTTATTACAGTATGAATGCTTTGGATGTTCTATATGTTTTCTTCAAAAATAAGTCAGCCGATTGGGTTATGGAAAATCTGTCCACCATACAGAATTTATTAGACAAATGCTTGAGAGTGGATCACCATGATATCCAAGAAGTACTTCAGAAAGTGTTAACTGTTATATTAAAAGCAATCGGGCAGAAAGGTGTGATCACCGATAGTGAGGAAGAAACTCCTGGAAAAAGCTTTGTCAACACTCTCGTTGGAATTATCGGCCAAGATTTACAAGGAACTTCTTCCATTGCTGCCGGTGTTATGCTCCTCTGGACATTATTTATGGTATTCCCACACAGCGTCGATCCTTTATTAGGACCAATAATGAAGACCTTCAGCAAACTGTGCAAGGATCACTTGAGTACACCTCAACCAAGGGATGCTGCTGGTGTAGAAGAGGCAAGAATAACTACAAGGTTGCTTGAAAAAGTTTTATGTTTATTGTCGATGAAGGTATCGTCTCTAGGTGATTCCCGCCGCCCCTTCTTATCTACTGTGGCCCTATTGATAGACCGCTCTATGGATCAGAACTTTTTAAGAAAAATCGTCAAAATTGCTAGAGGTTGGGTCTTTAATAATGAGGTGTTCCCAACAGTGAAAGAAAAGGCTGCCATTCTAACTAAGATGCTGGCTTTTGAGGTCAGGGGTGAACCTTCTCTTTCGAAACTGTTTTATGAAATCATTCTGGATTTGTTTGATCAGAAGCACTTTAATAATACTGAAATTACTGTGAGAATGGAACAGCCGTTTTTGGTTGGGACTCGTGTCAGAGACGTAGGTATTAGGAGAAGATTCATGACGATCTTGGACAATAGTTTGGAGAGAGACATCAAAGAAAGACTCTATTACGTGATCCGGGATCAGAATTGGGAATTTATTTCAGACTACCCATGGCTCAATCAGGCCTTACAGTTGCTGTTTGGTGCCGTAGAAAAGGGACGCCCACTTTCTTTGATAGATACTTATGGGCTATCTTCACCTAGAATCCTAAGCGAGTTTTTGCCTGATAATGTTACCATTCCTTCTGAAACTAAAAAAAAAGACCTTTCCTCTTTTGTGAAGGAACATTTATCCTCTCTGAAAAGCTTCTGCAATATTACTGCCGCAAACATTTTTGAGCCATTGGTTGAACTATTTTATCAAAACCCTACTGCAATTCATAAATCGTGGGTAAGTGTTTTCCCACAAGCATACAAATGCATACCAAGAAATGAAAAGTATGGTTTTGTTCGTTCTCTAATTGCACTTTTATCAAAGCATTATCACTCTAGGCAAATTAATTCCAAGGCCAATGTAATAAGCATGTTATTAGATTCTATTAGCAGAGTAGATTCGCTAGAACTACCGCCTCATTTGGTAAAGTATTTGGCTATTTCCTACAACTCGTGGTATCAGTGTATCAAGGTCCTGGAATCAATGCAAAATAATACTTTCACCGATAATTCTAAAATTGTGGAGGCCAATGAGGATGCATTATTAGAGCTTTATGTTAATTTACAGGAAGAGGACATGTTTCATGGCCTGTGGAGAAGGAAGGCAAAATATACAGAGACAAATATCGCTTTGTCTTATGAGCAAATTGGTCTTTGGGATAAAGCTCAGCAATTATATGAAGTGGCTCAAGTTAAGGCACGTAGTGGTGCTCTACCTTATTCCGAGTCCGAATATGCCTTATGGGAAGATAATTGGATTTTATGTGCTGAGAAACTGCAGCATTGGGATATACTCACTGAGTTGGCTAAACATGAAGGTTTCACAGATTTGTTATTAGAGTGTGGCTGGAGAGTTGCAGATTGGAACAGTGATAGAGAAGCTTTGGAACAATCAGTAAAGAGTGTCATGGACGTTCCGACTCCAAGAAGACAAATCTTTGAAACTTTCCTATCATTACAAAGCTTTTCAGATACCAGAAAGGGTGACCAAGACGTTAGAAGATTATGTGATGAGGGTATCCAACTGAGCTTACACAAGTGGGCTTCTTTACCGGAAAGATTTTCTCCTTCTCATAAATGTTTACTACACGCATTTCAACAATATATTGAATTTTTGGAAGCCACTCAAATCTACGGTAATCTCCATACTACTACTGCTCAAAACTTGGATGCCAAGGCCCAAGAGGTCAAGAGAGTTCTACAAGCTTGGAGAGACCGTCTTCCAAATATTTGGGATGATGTTAATATGTGGAATGACTTAGTGACCTGGAGACAACATGCATTCCAGGTAATCAACAATGCTTACCTGCCTTTAATTCCATCTCTTCAACACACGAACAGCAACAGCAATGTTAACACTCATGCTTACAGGGGCTACCATGAGATCGCATGGGTCATCAATAGATTTGCCCATGTTGCACGTAAGCATAATATGCCAGATGTTTGTATCAGCCAGTTAGCACGGATATACACCTTGCCGAATATTGAAATTCAAGAAGCGTTTTTGAAGTTGAGAGAGCAGGCCAAATGCCACTATCAAAATATGAATGAACTAACCACCGGTTTAGATGTCATCAGTAATACAAACTTAGTATATTTTGGAACTGTGCAAAAGGCAGAATTTTTCACTTTAAAAGGTATGTTCCTATCCAAGTTGAGAGCACACGATGAAGCCAATCAAGCTTTTGCTACAGCTGTCCAAATAGATTTGAACTTAGCTAAAGCTTGGGCACAATGGGGTTTCTTCAACGATCGTCGCCTATCGGATGAGCCAAATAATATTAGCTTCGCTAGCAATGCTATCAGTTGTTACTTACAAGCTGCAGGTCTTTACAAATGTGCAAAGACTAGAAAATTGTTATGCAGAATTCTCTGGCTGATTAGTATGGATGATGCTTCCGGTTCATTGGCAAATGCCTTCGAATCCTTCCGAGGTGAAGTTCCTGTTTGGTATTGGATAACTTTCATTCCCCAGCTGTTAACCTCTCTCTCTCATAAGGAGGCTAATATGGTCCGCCAGATTCTAATACGTATCGCAAAAAGCTATCCTCAAGCACTCCATTTCCAATTGCGTACTACTAAAGAAGACTTTGCAGTTATACAAAGACAAACAATGGCTGTCATGGGAGATCGGATTGAGCAACAGGGTGGCTCTAGCGATGGGCCTCGCCAACCTTGGGAACATTTACAAGAATTGAATAACATTTTAAAGACGGCATATCCATTATTGGCTTTGTCGCTAGAATCTCTGGTTGCACAAATCAACGAGAGATTCAAGACCACAACTGATGAGGATCTATTTAGGCTAATCAATGTGCTATTAATCGATGGTACCTTTAATTATAACAGATTGCCTTTTCCTAGAGGCAGCCCAAAGCTTCCAGCAAACACCGAAAACAATTTAATAAGATTTTCCGAAACGCTTTTGGCACCTCATATTAGACCAAAATTCAATGCTGACTTTATAGATAGTAAGCCTGATTTTGAGACTTACATTAAAAGACTGCGTTACTGGAGAAGACGCTTGGAGAACAAGCTTGATAGAGCTCCTAAGATCGAACACTTAGAAAAGCTGTGTCCTCATTTGAGCAACTTCCATCATCAAAAGTTTGAAGAGATTGAAATTCCCGGTCAATATTTATTGAACAAGGATAACAATTTACACTTCGTTAAGATAGCTCGTTTCCTACCATCGGTGGATTTCGTTCGTGGCACGCACTCCTCTTACAGAAGGCTTGTAATAAGGGGCCATGACGGTAGTATTCACTATTTTGCTGTCCAATATCCATCTGTGCGTCATTCGAGAAGAGAGGAAAGGATGTCTCAACTCTTCAGGCTTTTCAATTCCTCACTCTCAAAGAATGTACAGACAAGACGTCGTAACCTTGGATTTACGGTACCAATTGCTGTCCCATTGTCACCACAGGTACGGATCATGAATGATAGCCCTCAATTTACGACATTGCACCAGGTTTATGACGAATATTGTTCACAAAAAGGAATCAATCCAGACTCAATCCAGGATTTTGTCACAGAACAATTGAACATTGCCCACGACAAAGCCTTACCAACTCCTGATTTAACTGTTGTCAAGGTGGAAATATTCAGTTCTATTCAATCCATGTTTTTTCCCGCCACAGTTCTGATGGATTACTTCATATCCTTATTCACCGAGTTCGAAGATTTCTGGTTATTCCGCAAACAGTTTGCTTCTAACTACGGTGCATTTGTTTTCATGACATATATGATGATGATAAATGGTCGTACTCCACATAAAATCCATGTTGATAAGCAGTCGGGTGATGTATTCACTTTGGAAATGTTACCATCAAGGTATCCATATGAACGTGTGAAACCATTAATGAAGAATCTTGAGTTGAACTTGCCTCCTGATACACCAATATTTCATAATAATGAACCAGTCCCATTTAGATTGACCCCTAACATACAAAGACTGATTGGTGAGACCGCTTTAGAAGGTATATTTGCAGTTGATATGTTCGCCATTTCTCGTGCTCTAGTAGAACAAGATAGCGAGCTGAACACCTATCTGACACTTTTTATTCGAGATGAAATTATATCATGGTTCAGCAATTTGCATAGACCTATTGTAGAAAACCCTCAATTAAGAGAAATGGTACAGGCTAATGTCGATTTAATAATCCGCAAAGTTGCTCAACTGGGTCATTTCAGCTCTTCACCAGCAGTCACTACACAATTTATCCTTGATTGTATCAGCTCTGCTGTTAATCCAAGAAACTTGGCCAAGACTGATGCTAGTTACTTACCATGGTTCTAGGATTATAAACCGGACGTTTATCGTTACATGTACATATTATGTTAATATATTTTTAGTTTGATTATTTTGCATCACTATTACTGTCATGGCTTGATTATCGAATATAAAGCTTTTTCCAATTTCACTATTGGACTTGAAGAAATTCTGACACCATCTCTAACCCAAACGCCATAGGAGCCAATCAAGTTTGCCATCATGACATCTGTCAGCAACCTATCCCCTACTACAGCAACTTGGTCATTGCTTTCTACGACCTTATTTTCATAGAAATAATTCATTATTTCTTGTCCACAACCAGGTTTCTTAACACTGTGTCTCAATACAGCGACTCCCAGTTCCTTCTCCAGAAGCTGAGCTTGTTTATAGTCTATATCATCATTGGATCCAGCTGTGTTGCTAACAACTAGAAGAGCTGCTCCAGGGTATGCCTTCTTAAGGTCTGACCATTTTTTGGAATAAGCGTACCAGACATGGTTCTCTCGAGGGTACGCAAAACAATTGTCCTTATCTAAAACCACAGCCTTTATGTTAGGATTAATTGGAACAGGTAACTCATTGAAAGTTGGTACCGCTAGCTGTGGAATACAGATCCGAGGATTATACACAATTCTAAGAGCATTGAGGGTGCCACTAATATTCATTCCGATTGAACCAACGAATCTACGAGATAAGTATACAAATAAAAAGATTCCTTATGGGCTTGGGTAACTACACGATTGAAGACCTTTTGTACCCAACTTGTACGACCTCAGCTCTTTCAAGCTCATTGCTCGGAGCCCTTGAAATTTTTTAACGCAGCTACTATCAGAAAACAGAGAAACTGGTACTCAATCAGAGCCGCTGTATTCCCCTGGGGCATTTACATTGATCTTAGGAGCTACTATTGGCCTTTGATTGATGGTCCTGTTTTCTTTAGTAGGTTCTTTAGTCTTCGTAGGAGCAGCAGGTACGGAGCCCGTTGGTACTAATTGTAAAATTAGAAAACCGAATAATGAAGTAACAATGGCAAGTAACAACTGCTTGTTCTCCTTTATAAATTCCGTATCAAATATCGATAAGTAATTTCCTGTCATGCCGGAATATTTGGGCTTGTATTCGTTGAAAATTGGTGGAATATTCAAGTGATGATTATTACGTTCAATAGGTAACTCACGGTTCTTATCTCTGAATATCTGGGGGAAGATGCTTTCTTTAGAATCTGGCACATCCATACCTGGATCCAAAGAAGTGTAGATTACACTATGAGCCGGGGACGGAACTTGAGCTAGGAATTTCCTAAGATTTGAATCAAATTCAAAAATAGCTTGTCTTCGTAGTTCTTCATCTTCGGGGAGAGGTGGATACTCAATACGAATAATCCTCTTCTCAATATCGATATATGGTTGAAAGCTATCAAGGTTATCGCCTTCAACATAAAGTACGTGATCAATTCTGCAATGTTCTTGCATAAATTCAGTCAATTGATCAAAAGTATCATCTGGTAGCAATTCTACTTGCTCAAAGCCTACTGATGTTGAGCTACGTGATAAATAGTTCTCCAAATTCACGAATTCCTCTTCGAATTCTACTAGATCATTTTTTCTTAATCCAGGTTGATTAATAAAGATGTATGCATTGGATTCGCAACTTTCAATAAGCTCTCTGACTGCTTCCAAGAACGTAGAATGGGAAATTTCCACCGAATTGTCAAACTTACCCAAGTATTTATGCAAGGATGGCGTCCTTTAGCATTGATGATGTTATTGTTAGTATCATTCATCATTTGTAGGATTTGTAGGAAGTAGTTTGAGCCACATACAGATGGTGAGACCACATCAGAACTGGAACATTGGTCTGATCAACCAACTCTCTAGCGGCTGACACTGCTGCGAGGAGCAGGTTAACAATTGACCAAGCTAAAATCATTGTAGACCTTAATTATTACTAAATATTCTTTCTATAAGTGCACGCAAAAGTGTCAGATTTATCTGCAGATCAAGCGCATCTCTAAGGCCACTTTTAGTTTTATAGCCCCGCGCCTTCTAGGAGGGTAATACAAATTGCTTCAAGTCATATTACGTCAAATGCTATTTACAATGTCTTAAGAAGTTCACTTATATGCTGCAACGATGCTTTGTGTTCTTGATTATCCTCTATGCCTTTCGTGGTACTACTGTCTTCTGCCTCTAAGAAATAGGTGTCATCCGGCACCATACCGTCGTTATAACTATCATCAAGTGTCTTGATTAGTGATTTGTCAAAACCTTTGGGATGAGGCCAACCATTATCTCTGATGGCCTTGATCAGTAACCTGTTCTCTACTTTAAATCCTGCATGTAAAATCCTTTGATACCACGCATAGGCCTCATCTGGGATATCCAGTTGTAGATATCTGAAAACCATAGCGGTACAAAATTGAAAATGCAGGGGGATTTTAGCATCATGCATCAGGATCAATAGTTGATTAATGTCCGCCTGTGAAATTTCATCATTCTGGTAGGCCACAATCGAAAACGGACATTTACGGGAAGTGACTCTTATCTTCCTGGCCAACTTCTTTGAATAAAAATCCTTTAAAATGACAAACGCCAGTCTAGGATCACCTAGTTTATATCTAACATTGTAAAGGAAAACACTTAAAATGCCTGTATCATGCTTTGGAGACACAAATTGATAATTTTCCAGAGCACGGATATAATTATTGTACAAGTTCATTAGATGATCCCTGTACTGGTCTTTATTCATGGCCTGTGCATTCGTGGATAGTACTAATCGATACAATTCCGTCATTATGGCCATGGATGGCAGTCCCTTGAGTGACATTGATGACGGGAGTAAAGTTTCCAAGGAATCTATTTCAGATTTTAAGTCTTGTGGATCCAGAACAATTACATTTTCATGAAATGCAGAACTCCAAAGTCCTAAGCTGTTAAGTAAATTTCCTGTTGCTTCTCTGTCAAATCCGGATAAAAGGTACTGACAAGTGAGTTTACAGTCATTGAAGGATCTGAGTAAAGTAATCAACTCTGTAAATGCATGCTGTTTAAAAACTTGACTTTGACCCAATGAACCCTTTTGTAAAATAGATAATATTGTAAAGAATTCTTCATGATATCCCTGTTTCCTCAGCATTTTTAGAACGAATAATAAAGGTCTGTGTAGCATAGAGCTGCGACTCTTGGCGACGTTCTTAACGAATTGCAATTCCACCTCAAACGCTTGAAGAAAGCTCTCTATATCACCAGTTTGTGATAAGTAATAGAGTAGAACATTATTCAGTCTAAGAAATGACAATTCACCAGGTTCACTAGCTTCCATTCTGCGCAAAAGTGCTTCAATATAAGCCTTCGCAAATCTTAGATCGTTAGTCTCCAGTACTCGACATGTAATGAGAGAAATTGCGTGAAAACTGTAAAGTTTGTGGAATTTTTCATCGAAAATTGGTCGGTGGTTTTCTTGGTAAAGAAACAATTGGAAAGATGCCAGCTGTAATTCGAGTTCTGATCCTTGAATCATCCTTTTAACAAATTTCCAACTGTAGTAAGGCCCTGAAAGGTATACATCATTTTTAATCAAAAAATAGTAATGGTTGAAAGATTGTTGGCGGGGCAGGTGGTGCCAAAACCATTTATGCACTTCATTGGGAAGAAACAGTCCTGAATCTTTGTGTAATCCTGGATACATCTCATGCTGGAATGTAATCACATCATAGAGTTTTTGTCTTTTGTCTTCATCCTTTAAATCTTTCCTATTTAAAATATCCGAAAGATATTGTACGAATGTGTCGTACTGCTTTCTGCCAGAGTTACGAAACAGCATCATTCGTAGCCTCAGCGGATCATCGCTGATCTGTCTTAAACTTGGATAGATTAAATGATAATTGTACCGGAACTTCCTTTTCATCTTATTCCTCAATTTCGTCATTTGATGTCCATCTTGTACAGAATCTATAATGTGCAAAAGCTGCAATGCCTGCGAAGAACCAGGTTTGACGATCTCGGCAATTCTGACAGACTCTAGAAACTCAACAGCCTTTGTAAGAGAACATTCTGTATGTTCTTGTGCACTGGGCAAACCGCTTAGAAAACGCACATAAGAAGGGCGAAACCAACTCCAATTCCGCAGCATTTCAGTAAATGCAAACTCGAGGATCCCACCTAAGCACTCAAATGACCATGAAACCCACTTCTTTTATGGATGAACGTCGACTATAACAGGATTCTTTCAACCTCGATGACCTTTTTGATGAAATTATGAAAAATCATATATAACGGACCTCGATGCGATTTCAGAGTAAATTAAGACCGTACATTCGTTGCCGTTGAGCACTACTATTACCACTAACTCTGCTCAATAAAAGGTATTTTGGTATCACCAAGAGGGCTTTGTGTTACATACTTTCATCAGCTGTATCGAAGCCAACGACTGCCTCGTTTTTTCAAGTTCCAGTGACTGCTGTTCCACCAGATATCCGAGGAACAGAGTTGACCGACCAAAAGCCAGATTAATCACCAGTTTATGGCTATTGGCATTTAAGATTGGAAGAAGCTTTCTCGTTGTTACTCTCACAATGAAGAGGCCAAGCAATGACTCGAATAGTTCAGGTTCACTGACTGGTCAAAAAAAGCCAGATAGTCAGGATATTACCAACGTGTTTAAGAGGACCGAAGTTATTGGCAGAGGTAAATTTGGTGTTGTCTACAAAGGTTATCATGTACGTACTAAACACGTCTTTGCTATTAAGGTCTTGAATCTGGATTCGGACGAAGATGAAGTTGAAGATGTCCAGAGAGAAGTGCAATTTTTGGCTTCAATGAAACAAACTCCCAATATTACTCACTACTATGGTTCGTACTTAAAAGATACAAGTCTTTGGATTATTATTGAATACTGTGCAGGTGGGTCTTTGAGAACTCTGCTTCGACCGGGAAAAATCGATGAAAAGTACATTGGTATCATCATGAGAGAGGTTCTCATAGGGTTGAAATATATTCATAAGGATAATGTTATCCATAGGGATATCAAAGCTGCCAATGTTTTGATCACCAATGAGGGCCACGTTAAGCTCTGTGATTTTGGTGTGGCAGCCCAGCTGAATCAATCCAGTTTGAAAAGACAAACTATGGCAGGTACGCCTTACTGGATGGCACCTGAAGTCATAATGGAGGGTGTTTCATACGATACAAAAGTAGACATATGGTCGTTGGGTATTACCACGTACGAGATAGCCACGGGAAATCCACCCTACTGTGACGTTGAGGCACTTCGAGCTATGCAATTAATCACCAAGTCTAAGCCCCCGCGTTTAGAAGGTAGGTACTATTCATCCATGCTCAAGGAATTCATTGCTCTTTGTCTTGACGAAGATCCTAAAGAAAGACTATCAGCAGATGAGCTATTAAAATCTAAATTCATCAAGCATCACAAGACTACGTCCACTACTGTCTTGAAAGAGCTCATTACGAGGTACCTGCTCTTTAGAGACAAGACCAACAGCAAAAGAGGTAGTATATCTACAGTGGATACTGAACAGCCACCTAATGACGCTGCTGCCGTCACAGGCGTTCACAAGGTT
Organism: Zygosaccharomyces gambellarensis; assembly: GCA_030571545.1. Lineage (NCBI taxonomy): Eukaryota > Fungi > Ascomycota > Saccharomycetes > Saccharomycetales > Saccharomycetaceae > Zygosaccharomyces > Zygosaccharomyces gambellarensis. The sequence continues at coordinate 377,074 of JAJLXU010000006.1, forward strand.
CCTGAGGAAGGTACCGAAGATGATGAAAACGTAACATCTGATCCAAATGGAATTCAGGTCGAAATGAGATGGGACTTTGACTCATTGAGTTCGTCAGACTACATCATGGAAAATGACATCAATGTGGAACAGATACCAGAGGAATCTGTTGTGGATTGGAAAACTCATTTCGATCAATTCAATTTTGCCTACCCTGATGAGGACAGGTATTACTACCAGACCGGAAGCGATGCAGGAAAAGTCGCTTATCAAGGCACTACTATGGGAAAAAACCATCCGAGCATTGGAATTAACAATTCCACTTTGAATGCATTCCCAAGCAACAATATCACCACTGCGCGCCCGGGGAAAATGTTGAAGAATACCCAAACAAATACTGCTGGTATCAATGGGTCTCATAACGCCAATCCTGGGAACAATACGAACAAGAAAACGGAAACTAAGGCCCCCAAAAAGCTAATGGAATTATTCGAAGATAATGATGTAATCAACGAAGAAGACGACGCTGATCCTAAAGAGATACCAAGAATCAACAACAGCATACCAAGCGATTTAACGGGAAGACCTCATGGTGCCTTAATGAATAGTGCTGCGTATCACAGTCAAAGCACACCAGCATTGCCAATGATCCAAACTAAATTCAACAAACCACCCAAGGGCCCTACAAGCGCTGTCACAACTACCGCACCTACTCCTGTTGAAATTGAAATTCCAGAGGAATTGCCTACAAGCACAACTACACCGTCAGTACCGTCTGCGCAACCCTCCTCTTTTTCTGTTCCCATGGATCCATTAGTTCAGCCCCAGGCTATTCCTGCTGGCAACCACACAAAACCAAGATCATCTACGGTTTCATCGTATAAACAACCTTCAAACATGGGGAATAGGGTTCCTGGAGGTAGAGATGCGCCTGGCAAGATACCTGAAGAAGTTCCAAGGGCAGATAGTGGAAGTGTTGGTAGCAATTCAGATGGATCCATCGGGAGTAACGTACCTGGTGTAACCAATACTGCCGCAAAACGTCCATTACGAACACCTTCACCTTCAAGAGTGCTCCTAAATCACATTGGTTCTCCAACAAGAAAGTCCGGTAATTCACCTACCGGTTCAGGTCCTCCGCCAACTATGAAACCCGTAGGAACTAATAATGAAAACAAAGATGTACTTTTACAACCTTTGAACAACGGGGGGACCCCATCATCAACTAACCACGCCAACCCCCAAAGCTCCAGTGCTGCTAATAACAATCCTGGAACCGGTGACAAGGAGACCAGTAGAGTAAATCGAGACTTCAAACGTAATAACCCAAATTTAAAATTACACATGCCTCTGCCTACTCCAATGGTGGCCACCAAACTACTCGATTCAACCGACTTACAATCGGCAGGCCCACCAAGTGGTGATAACATCAATCAATTCGGTTTTAACACGAGTACTGTATCGAATGTCCCGGTATCAATGACCCCAATTAGCGAGAAGCACATGGACTTCGGTAATAGAATCAAGAGAAGCCAAAGTGTCGCAAATAGAAAAAACTCACAGAGTGCCGACCCCACCCTTCCTACTTCTGCAACTAGTGCTAATAGTAGTGCTATCAGTACAAATGCTACCACTGCGCCTGCAATAGGAACTCCCTTAAACTCAATGGCAAGTCGATTAATTCCACCACCACCAGATTTTTTAAGTCTCGATCTCTTCCTCGATATGAACACAGAGACAGGCGGTTGCAATTTCATCAATCGGAAACCACAGGTGCTGGATAAACTAGAAAGTCTACTGAAGATGTACGAAGATGGGTTGCCTGTCTTAGAAGGCGCCTTGAAGAAGCAACTAATTTCTATGGATACGGCTTACGAAGATAGAGTCCATTAGGATACGGATAAAAAAAAACAAAAACAAGAAACTTCACAAAATATATTACGGTCAGGGAAAACAAAAAAAAAAGCTAAGTAGTTTTATATGATTTAAGAAACTAAACATGGGCACAATTCGGAACAAAGAAAAAGCAAACAAAAACAGAGTGTTCCGATACGGGGAGTCGAACCCCGGTCTCCACGGTGAGAGCGTGATGTGATAGCCGTTACACTACATCGGAGCAGAAAGTCAGTCGCTAGACGGCCCACACTTTAAGGCAACACCCCCCGTAGATCGACTGAAAAAAAAAAATCGAGATCTACGAACTACAAAGCAATCTGATATACGTTTTCCGGTATTAGCAAGTGGAAATCCACAATCGGTTTCAACGCATGTATTATTCCAACTAGGGCAATTAAATTCACATCCTATAGCAATCTGAAATGCAGTCAACCTTCCAAGAAATTAGGAGACCAGTAAATACCCTTTCGATCTGAAAAAGCTACAAAGATGCAAGTTTAAGTTTTGCTCAACTGCAAAACTTGTCAAAAAACCCTAGTATATAATCTAAATATAAATAGAATTTCATTTCCACATCGATTGTTGCGAGTACAGCTATACCACTTAGAGTAGTATAAATATCCTATTACTTGCTTGCATTACTTGGATGTCAGAGTAACGATCTATCCTAGTACATGTATCTACTCTTCACAGTAGCCTTGTTTGCGATCAACAACTCAAACGTCTAGGGATAATACTCAGAGGACTTAGAGGAGTCGTCACTCTTGGAAAAAGAACATCTTATTGAACTCAGCCGGAGTTTCAAATGTGTATCAAACGATCTCCGATATCGAATGTCCGGTACCGGTCTTGGAATTGTCCGAGAAAACCGCACACCCGCGGATCTTGTCCGACTGACACGTTACGCGTTGCAGCGCGTAAATCTCGAATGTGAAACGCGACTCATCGACCGGGTAAGAAACGTTACCCTGTTTAGTCCATAAAACAAACAAAGGCGGCTCCCGTATTCGGTAACTGGTCTCTTTTTTCCTCTTTCTTTTAATAAAACAGGTAGAAAGCAAAAGATCTATAAACAATCAATCAAGATTGAACAGCTAAATCGCATTCGAATGGTAATCATAAATAATAACAATAATAAAAACGACTGAGATCCCAAAATACCTGAATTCATCGAGAGTTTCAAACATACTCGTTAAAGGAGAAGAAGAACAGTTGTGTTTGTTACCCAAGAAGATACAACGACAACAAGAGCAAGGGAGAAAATTCCAACCGGGTTATACTATCGCTGAATCAACTAACCGGCAACTAACAACTTCCTTTTTTTTTTTTTTTTTTTTTTTTTTTTGTTACCTTTTACTTCAGACTTTTAAATTTTAAGGCATCATCTCCCTCATTTGAAAGCACTGCTGTACTCCTTGGATCGATTGGACTGAAGTTACCATAATATAGTACTGTATTACTATATCCAGAAGGAGATCCAATGAGTTCTAAATTAGAGACTTTGAGAGAGGTGAGTCCACCGGACGTGACAAGAGATCTGAAAAATGCAAGCAGTACGAATATGACAAGCAGTACAACGAGCAGTACAACGAACAGTAATGGGAACAACAATAATAAAATGGTCGGATTAGGTCTTGGTAGAAGACCGAGCGACAATCTGCTATTAAATATGGCGGTATTAGAAGGATTAGATCTGAACGATAAGGATTTGCCAGCATTGCCAACACCCCCACCAAAGAAAAACTTTGTTCAGAAGAGCGAGAGGCCGATTTCAAACGATTCTATTGCTACTAGAACGACTGAGTTATTCAGCGCAGCTTCCTCGGATGTTAACAGTGGATCTTCATCGATCGATAATGACAATGATGTGAAGGAAAGGACGGCAGAAACTATTGTTGCAAATGTAGATCAAGATCAAGATCAAGATATTTCACAAGCCGACGAATCCATGGTTTCGACGGATGGAGAAGACAGTCATAGTTTGTCACCACAGCAATTTATATCACAACAACAACAACAACAACAACAACAACGTGCCCGTCAACAAGTTGTACAGGGCTATCAGAGGCCTGGTGTTTCTCCAATGCAACAACAACAGAGAAACAAATACCTTTTTGGCAATGGCAATAGCAATAGGGCGAAATCTCAAGTTGCACTTAGACCACCTCCATTGCATCCAGAGATGATGGAAATAGCACAACCTCCACAGATACCGATGGGTCCATCATTATATGGACATTCTAATAGTACCTCGGCCATTTTACCGAATAAGACCCCCTTAACACCATCTCAAAGGTATAGATTGCGCAAGGCACAAAACGAGTCTGCCTTGCGTAAATCAATCCGTAAGAAGGAAAAGTTTTATGACGAACAAGAAACGAATAATCAGTTGAAGAATGATAATTTCGACGCTTCTTTAGTTTGGAACGTTCCAATGGCATCTCTCTCGAATAGTTCCTTTTTAGAAGTCGCGGATTTGCAAGCTTCAAGTCATCATCACAATCATAGCCATGGCCATAACCACCATCCTCTTCCTCCTCCTCCTCCTCCTCCTAATAGTGACCAACCTAGTCATACTCATACCAACAACGCTATCAACAACAAGAACAGCAAGAACAATAACAGTAGCACTAACCCTAGCAGTACCAGCCGTTTTACCCATACAAGGAATTTTTCGGATCCATTCCATGAAAGTAATAACAAAGCAATGAACAATGGTTCAAATGGGAAGACGCATCCCCATCATTATAGTTATCCAAGGGGTTTGCCACATCCGGGTACGAACCTTTCGTTTTTAAACTTTTATGAGATGCCAACATCTCCAATACCGGGTCTCAGTAACACATCTGACTTCCAGTACATGCAACAAGCTAGTGCAAATTTATCAAACGTCTATGAAAATAGCTCTCATACTTTATCCAAAAGTAAGCTGTCTGAAAGATCAACATCAGCAGATTTCTTGCCATTAGAATTCAAAACTGCAAGTGATCTAGGTTTTGAAGACCTAATATTGGTCAGTGAAAACAAATTAGAAGTCACTTCACATTCCAGACCAAGTTGGTTACCCCCTAAGAGTCCTGAAGAGAAAAAGGTGCATGAAGAACAAATCTCAAAGTCAACTAGTATGGCCTCTATTGAGCAATTGGATAGAAACAGGGAAAAGGAAGAAAGAATTGTTAGGAATGAAACCAACAGACAGAAATATGTTCTTTTACTGGACAGAGGTATCACACGCAATTCTTCTCTACAGAGTTTGAGGAAAATCGTTTGGGAAACTGCATTGACGGATGAAGTCCGTCGTAATGTCTATGATGAAATTTTACAAAGTGACGTTCGTCCGATAACGGTGAATTACATAGAACCCTATCAAGATATGGTAAATTTACTGGGAGAGATGGATTTCCCCCGAGCAAAGGAAAAAGAGATAGAACAACTGATAGATGTTGGTGTGCGCAATAGATTGTCTGGTCAACAAGATGAAGTTTCACCAGATTTACTATTGATGTTGAAGTTAAAGTCAATTTCAAGAGCTGGTCTACAACCGGGTGATGAGTTACTCTTCCATCATTTCTTATTAAGTGATTCCTTTAAGAGTCTGCAGCAGGTGTGGGAAATGGTAAATTTGGTCCAGATGGTTTGCTTTAACGATGTCTGTAAGGAAAAATACGATTCACGCATCCTTAATTCAAGAGGTATCGTTGCTCATTACCTATTGAGATCTGACGACTTTAAGGACGAGTTCAATCCTACGGCATTGAATTCAACCACATGGTGGAACGTTTTGCAACGCGTAAGTCATAGACTATTCATGTGGATCATCGATATTATTGTTGTTGCCAATAACCAATGCTTCAAAAAGTATCCAATCAGGCCTGAAGATTATAAAGACAAGAGTTGGGAACACTACCGTTCTAAACGCCTAGTAAACAACTACAAAATTCTGTTAGCCTTTGTTCTAAACATTTTACTCAATTATCATTTCGGATTCAACGACTTGAAATCACTCTCAAGTCTGGATGATTCGGATTTTGCCATACCAATGCCTCTCGACCATGTGCTGGACGCCGATACCATCAATTCGATGTTTATTCGCAAGTGGCTTCATTACTACAAAAAGTTTTAAAAGCACCAAAGGAATAAAAGCATTATCACTCATTATTATTACTATTACTATTATTATCATTTTTTTTTTTTCTTCTTTCGATTACCTTTACTTCCACTATTCATTCTTCCCAAACGGCTCACGGGGAGGATCGTGTGGGTTTAGTTCCTTCAATTATTTTTTGTTTCTCATTGTTAAAGGTTTAAGGATTTAATATATATTATACAAAATGAAGGAAGTAGATATAATCAGACTTCTTTCCTTCGAGTTTACGTCGTTTTGTATATTCATGATTTTTCACTTCATCTTCGCGGTGAGCTTGTAACACTAGTTATTACTACCCCCCATCACAAGCTTTTGCAACAGCAACAGCGACAATCAAGCCAGAGACACAACCAGCATGTCCTGTAGCCACAGCGTTTGGCCCTGGATTTCCAGTGCAAATGGTGTGGCATCGTTTGCACTATCTTTCGTATCACTTTTCCCACAGATTATTGAAACTTACAAGGACAAGACGGTCGCTGGCCTGTCACCTTTATTTCTGCTAGCATGGGTCTGCGGTGACCTTACTTCCCTGGTTGGTGCTATATTAACCAACCAACTGGCCTTCCAAATCGTGTTGGCGTTGTATTTTCTGCTCAACGACTCCTTCGTGTGCGGCCAGTACTACTACTATGGAATATTACATGACAATCAATTGGCAACAGTTGGTCATGAATCCAAGAGGTCTGTACAAGGAAACTCTAATGAGCAGGTCCGTTTGAATGCCAGGGCACCAAGCTTGTGGCAAAGGTTTCTATCGATTTTCTGGATAGTCGGCATTTCAAACGCTCTCCCAATATCCCAGCAGGATCCCAGTACTCCTCCACCATCTACTCCACTACCGTCACCTGAAAGCCCTCTGGGTACAGCATTATCATGGGCCGGTGCATCCTTCTACGTAGGAGCTCGTGTACCACAGTTGATCAAGAACTACAAGCGCAAGTCGACAGACGGCATCTCTCCAATCCTATTTGCTACTACACTGCTTTGCAACTTAACATACAATTTCAGTATTTTCACAAGTTGTGCTTTCTTCGAATCCCAGGATAAAGCAGCATTCATCTGGAATGCTGCCCCCTTCATTGTCGGTAGTGCAGGTACCGTTGCTTTCGACCTGCTCTACTTCTACCAGCATTATGTACTATACGCTGACGACTTGCACTACAGAGAGGCCTCTGCAAGAGGAACAGTTGGGACTGGTGACCATTCTGTCAACGGACAGGATGAAGAAAGAGCACCCTTGCTAGAATGAGGCCCATGCCGACTTAATATAGCTGTATAGTTTCAACCTTAGACTACAAACATGCGATGAGTTATCTCTAATCTTTTGCAAGTTGCTTCCAAAGGAGATACAAGCAGACGAATGAATGTTCTAGCGAATTCGAATGATTCTTTGACGAGGATCACTTCGTATGATTTCAGTTGACCCCTTTGTTCGTGATTTCGTGATTTGTTAGCATTTATTCCTAAAGGTATAAATACGGGGGGGTCGTATCCCAACTCGCACAAGAAAGGATCTGTTTCTCCTTATTGAACCAGGGTAAGACAAATCAATTGATAGATTACAGAAATATGTCAACTGTGACTACTTTGAACAATGGTACTAAGATGCCCCTAGTGGGTCTTGGCTGCTGGAAGATTCCAAACGAAACATGTGCTCAGCAGGTCTACAATGCAATCTCCGTTGGGTACAGGCTATTCGACGGTGCCCAAGACTACGGTAATGAGCAGGAAGTCGGTCAAGGTATCCGTAAGGCCATTGAAGATGGTCTAGTCAAGCGTGAGGACGTGTGTGTTGTTTCCAAGCTGTGGAACTCTTACCATGATCCAAAGCATGTTAAACTCGCTTTAAAGAGAACTCTTAGCGACATGGGACTGGACTACTTGGATATATTCTACATTCATTTCCCTGTTGCACTAAAGTGGATTCCATTTGAAGAGAAATATCCACCTGGATTGTTCACTGGTGAGGAAGATGCGAAGCAAGGCATTCTCTCTGAAGAGCCAATCCCCATTCTCGACACCTACAGGGCTCTGGAGGAGTGTGTCGATCAAGGTCTGATCAAATCTATTGGTGTCTCGAATTTTTCGGGCTCCTTGATGCTTGATTTGTTGCGTGGTTGCCGTATCCCACCGGTAGCTTTGCAAATTGAGTTGCATCCATACTTGACTCAAGAGAGGTACGTCAAGTGGGTTCAGTCCAAGGGCATCCAGGTCGTTGCGTACTCGTCATTCGGTCCACAGTCCTTCATTGAAATGGACATGGCTATAGCAAGGACCACACCACCATTGTTTGATAACGAGGTGGTCAAGGAGATTGCAGCAAAGCACAACGTCTCCACATCTCATGTTCTTTTGAGGTGGGCAACGCAACAGGGCATTGCAGTCATTCCAAAATCGAGCAAGAAGGAGCGTTTGCAACAGAACTTGACCGTCGACAAGGAACTAACCCTGTCTGAGGATGAGCTAAAGAAGGTTTCGGGTTTGAACAAGAACTTGAGATTCAATGATCCATTTACCTGGAATGAGAAGACCCCATTCCCAATCTTTGATTAGGGCTCTTGTTTTTATAGCACCTTTGTACGTTCTTAGTAGCAATGAATTAAATGTCTGGTGATGATAATGATAATAGTAGTGATGACAGTGATATGATTGAGCTTGAAATGTACTTATATTCGCATGTACATGCAACAGGGACAAGTACAAAGGGAAAAAGCCCATGAAAGGGAGCTAATTCAGAGTATTATGTGTGCTACCAATATAAACAAAGTCCACATCTTGACACCTGAGCCTATTTCTCTGACAGATGATGAGTCGCACGTCCGTAACCTTAACCAAACCTACAGTCTTCAAAAATGCCAAGTGACTGATTGCACAATAGTCAATGGGGAAAATGGAACCAAGTTCGCCGTCTGGAAGGTAACACTGCTGCTCCATCCACAGGACACTACATCCCAGGCCGTCTACTACCCCAGAGTAGAAACTTTTAGACGTTACAGCGACTTCTGTCGGTTAAGAGAACGACTGGTAGAACGCTGTAGCGATGCCCACAGACCAAATATCGACGTCCCACTGTTACCTCCAGGTGTTAAATGGTACGATACATGGCATTACCAGGAGATCAACCTGGACCGTACCTGGCTATCCAAGAGACGTCAGGGACTGGAGTTCTTCTTGAATCACGTCCTGCTGAACGGAGAACTGGTGACTCTGGCTAGAGATCTAGTGGTAAAATTCCTAGAACCCCCCCAGACAGCATAATGGTTACGAGAGCACTGCAAGGTTTCCTGGTTACAGGATCACCAAGCAATTTACAAATTAATCTGCAGCATCGGTGTGTTCATGAAGTTGACAAATTAAGATAAATACAGTTAATCATCCAAGAAAACGTCGCATTCAGTCATCGATCTGCTCTACTACACCTTCTATCGAATCTCAACCACTTCTGGTATTTTTCATCAGTTCTCATTACGAATACATGAGTTCTCTGCATAATGCACCCATGCGATTTACTAGAAGCCAGAATTTGGTAATCTGTGGATCTGGAATTCGAATAAAAAATGGTTTCTAATTAACATCTGGAAGCTCGAGCAGCTTTACGACTGGCCTCGTATTCGATTTTGGTTGTTGAACTTTTTAGTAATCGGTGATCATCGGCTGGACTTCACCCTGGAAGCAAAGGTGAAAAATCTTACCAAGCAACTTTCGATGAACAAGATATAAAAGAAAGAAAGAGATGTTGGCTAGCAAAAGTCTAAGTTCTTTTGGAAAAGGCACTTTATCAAGAACAACAACAACAGCAAAAACAAGCATACTAGAGAGAATGGTTCACAACAAGGTTACTATCATCGGATCCGGTCCAGCAGCTCACACTGCAGCTATCTACTTATCAAGAGCAGAGGTTAAACCAACACTTTACGAAGGTATGATGGCTAACGGTGTTGCAGCAGGTGGTCAGTTGACTACTACTACCGATATTGAAAACTTCCCAGGTTTCCCACAAGGTTTGTCTGGTTCTGAACTGATGGACCGTATGAAGGAGCAGAGTGCAAGGTTTGGCACTGACATCATTACTGAGACCATTTCGAAGATCGATCTGTCGTCTAAACCATTCAAGTTCTGGACTGAGTTTAACGAGGATGGTCCAGCAAACACCAGTGACACGATTATCTTAGCTACGGGTGCATCAGCCAAGAGGGTGAATTTGCCAGGTGAAGAGACGTACTGGCAACAGGGTATTTCTGCATGTGCGGTGTGTGATGGTGCAGTGCCCATCTTTAGAAATAGACCTTTAGCCGTTATTGGTGGTGGTGATTCTGCTTGTGAGGAAGCAGGGTTTTTGACCAAGTATGGTTCCAAGGTGTACATGCTTGTCCGTAAGGACCACTTGCGTGCATCGACTATCATGCAGAGACGTGTACAGAAGAATGAGAAAATTGACGTTTTGTACAACACTGTTGCATTAGAAGCACAAGGTGACGGTAAGTTGTTGAAGAACTTACGTATTAAGAACATCAAGGAGAACAAGGAAAGTGATCTGGAGGTGAACGGGTTGTTCTATGCAATCGGCCATACACCAGCAACTTCGATTGTTCAAGGCCAAGTTGAGACTGACGACAGTGGATACATCAAGACGATTCCAGGTACCGCTGAAACCAGCATCCCGGGCTTCTTTGCAGCAGGTGATGTGCAAGATTCCAAATACAGACAAGCTATCACCTCTGCCGGTACCGGTTGTATGGCAGGTTTGGACGCCGAAAGATACCTGTCGTCCATGGAGTAAGCCAGCCGTTTCCGTCATGATGATTCAGAATTAAATCTTTAGACTTAGTATAGAAGTTTTTATGTGTTTCAATAGGTATTAATTAGTAAACGATAATAACGATTTCTTCGTATATTTGTTGGATATTCACGAGTTAAACACACAGGGTACAATATATGCACATATGTATATTAATTAATAATTTGTTTTTGTTTTTGTTTTACTTCCTTCTAATACTTCAATCTAACGCTTCTGTAGTTGTAGCTTCCTGACTTGTTCCTCCATTTTCTTTACTTTCTCTTGAATTTCTTCTAAGTCACCATTTAATCTGATACTTTCATTGACAATATTCTGTTCCCACTGCCTAAAACGCTGCTCCTCTGCCTTAACCTGGTCTGTGAAATATTTCTTTAATGAATTTTCTTCTTCCTTATACTTTGGATTGTGTGATAGCTTTCTTGCTGGAGCTCTGACTGGCAATGCTGGGTCATTGGCTTCAGCATGTCCTTCCAATCTTAAGCGTCTGTAAGTTTCGTAATGGAATTCTTCAGTGGTCAAAACAAGATCCAATAAATTCGTTCTCAACAACAATGATCTCAGTTTGCGGAAATCACAGTGTAGATCATTTTCCACTTCAACTAACCCCCATGGATATCTTCTAGCATTAACTAATGAGCCTGAACCGTTATCATACTTTTCCTCAGATCCAACTATTGCGAACGGCATTGATTCAATTAATTGTCTCGCATGTTCAACAGCAGCAGCATCCTGTGACAAAACCGAACCCTCGTCTCTATTCAATGGTGGTGTAAAAATTCTGATTTCTTGAGCTTCGATCACCTGTCTAATACGAAGTTTGAAAGTTTGCAGCTCAGCTGCACTCAACGTATCACTCTTAGCAATAACTGGAATTAGGTTAGCTCTAGTTGAGATTCTCTTCATTGTTTCGATATCTAACGGTTTTAAACCATGTCCTGTTGGGCGAATAAAATAAAGAACAGCATGAACCCTCAAATCGTATTTGACATCTCTGTATGGCTGCTGTTCTTGACGCATGTACGAATCGTGTTGATCATCAATAAAGTCCACAATTGGCTGCCATGCTCGAGTATTGTTGACATTATCACCGAATCCTGGTGTATCTATCACATTAACACGTAATGTGAAGTTTTTCTCCTCCAAAAGTGCTCTTAAAATATCGATTTCAACAGTCTTTTTCACAGCCTGGTGCTTTCTACTACCATGTCCTTCACCATGTTTCAAAGTGGTCTGGAAAAGTGTATTGATAAAAGTGGTTTTACCAAGACCACTCTCACCACAAACCATAATGGTGAATGATCCACCATTGTCACTAACAAGTCTATATCTTTGATTTGGTAAATTGGAAATACCAATTGATGGTAAGGGTGCACTGTCAACCGTCATAAAGTCAAGCAGGGGAAATAATCTTGTGGGCTAGAGATACAAATTGGATTAGCAGAATAGAAAAAAAAAAGACAAAAAAAAGAATGGTATTAAACCTCGAGCTATTACCGTTTTTCTTAATCGAATCGTTCCAATTACTGTATGTCAACACGTCAATCTTTCAAGTTATTTGGATCAGATCCACTTGTTTTTTTCTTCATCGTTTTTGGCGTAACGCGAATGACAATCATGTCTTACGAATTTACTAACTACCCGGACACGTTACTAATGTCCGATTGCCGGGATATCCGGACAATATATTAGGCGGACACTACCGGGTCAGGCGGACGGATAGTGACCGGGAATGACCCGGTAATGTCCGGAACTTCGGCGGCTAAAAATCAAAAAGAGCAGCAGTAGATAAAAAGGACAGACTATTCGTTAAATAAGCACTTACAGGAGCTCAGAAACTCCAGGTTCTAGATCCTTCTCTTCTATGTCTTTGCCGCCTGCGACATGTCACCAATTTTCCCGTTCGCATGTATATATATATATCTAGATGGGAAAAACTTCTGGCGGCTATAGACTCTAACAACTACTCACCACTTCAGGTTACAAGAAGACAGAGACAGAAAGGGAGTTGCTCAAGAATGAATTTTCCTTCAGGCCACTATCCAACAATAAAACAGTAAAAGCCATTTTAATGTTTTCCCCAGCCCACCAGATGCGTATACACCAAGTTTGCATAATGCTATTTCAGAATAATCGATCAAGTGAGTAGAGAATCATTTCTGCTCCTAAAAGCTGCTTCTTTTTTTCTTCTTTTGGATTCAGAGTAGCTGGCGATCACAAGGTTCAGACTAAATCATTTAAGTCTGTAGCATGATGACTAGAGAAATCACAGTGCTCTGTATCGACTGTGCTTCAAGGTATTTTGCTGCCTGCGAATTCCTTTGAAGCCTGTTGCGAGTTTAGAGGCCAATATGTTCTGTCCAATGTGGTTTCTACCTTGCCGGGTAATGCAAAACTAAAATGCTGAAAAGAAGATTAAAAATTTAACGACGGTAAATTTCCGTAAACTCGAGCACTGAAAATTTGGTTAAAAAGAAAAAAAAAGAACTCTGTATTGACGGTTTGTAATTTACCAGTAAAGTTAGCAGGAATCTCACAAGGAAAATGGTAGTCAGATACACTATTGAGGAATTATACCAATTGAAACCAAGTGAAGCTTTAGCTCCTAATTTTGATGCAGTTGAATTTAGAGCTATTATTGAAAAAGTAAAGCATTTGCAGGCATTAAAAGAAGAAGAATTCGTGACTTCCGGTCATTTCAACCGCAGAAGATCTTCGCATCACCATGGCAAGCCAAAGGTTAAACACACAAAGCCTAAGGTGACTGTCGATTCTGATGGTTGGTCAACTTTTGAAGCCAACAACGCCGCTGGTAAGAAAGGTAGCGGCGATGAAGACGAACCAGAAAAACCAACTCGTGAGAATGGTTCCCAAGTTGCCCAAGCTCAAGAAACTATAAAGGTCAAACCAAACAACAAAAACATCACTTCAAGCAAGCCTGCAGATGCGAAGGACATCATAGCCGATAAGCCAATCAACTCATTCAACGCCTTTGCTGCCCTTGAAAGTGAGGAAGAAGGAGACGAGTAATACTAGAATGTTTGTCTTTTTCTAAGAGAACTAAAACACATAAAATTTTGTATGTAGATGTCGAAATCGAGTAGATACTTTGTTAGAACCAATTTTTTTTTTTCTTATTTGACAACTCATCAGAGAATTGGTTAGTTGACAAGGCGTCTTGAAAGGTCGCCAAACTTAATCTTAACACAATCAAAAAGAAGCAACATCAAATATAGTGATCGGTTCACTTTGCTATATCTCATGTTGTTTCTATCACTGGTACTACAGCTATTAGCACTACTAGTGGTAGCTCAAGATTACTACTCAATTCTAGGATTAAACAGAGATGCTTCTGATAAAGATGTTAAATCTGCATACAGGCAACTTTCCAAGAAATACCATCCTGATAAAAACCCTGAAGATGAAACTGCCCATCAAAAATTTATAGAAATCGGTGAAGCCTATGAGGTCTTGAGCGACCCTGAGAAGCGTAAGGTGTTTGATCAATTTGGTGCAGATGCTCTCAAGAATGGTGGTGGTGGTGGTGGATATGATGGACCTGGTGGTGGGTTCGGTGGATTCCATGATCCTTTTGATATTTTTGAGCAGATGTTTAACCGTGGTGGTGGTGGATTTGGCGGTGGATTTGGTGGCATGCATAGAGCTAAGGGAGCAAGTTTGCGTGTACATGAGGAATTGTCGTTGAAAGATTACTACAGTGGTACAGAAGTGGAATTCGAACTTATGCTAAATGATATCTGTGACCATTGCGAAGGTAGTGGGTCTGAAGATGGTAAGGTTGAGACCTGTCCAGATTGTGGTGGTCAGGGTATGATAGTTCAAATAATTAGAATGGGTATAATGACCCAGAAGATCCAACAACCTTGTGGACGCTGTAGTGGTAGAGGTCATATAATAAAGAATCATTGTAAGGTTTGCGGCGGCCACAAAGTGGTCAAGAAGCCAAAATCTTTCCATGTCGAATTACCTGCTGGTGCTCCTAGGGATCACGTCGAAGTTAAACATCAAGAAGCTGATCAAAGTACTGGTATGGAAGCAGGTGACATCTACGTTGAATTTACTGAAAGCGATACCGATAACATGGGCTATAGAAGAAGAGGAAACCATCTATTCCGTACCGAAGTTCTAAGCGCCAGAGAAGCGCTAGTTGGTGGCTGGTCAAGAGAAATCGAATTTCTTGACGATAAAAAGAAGGTCAAACTGCAGAGACCAAAAGGCAAAATCGTTCACCATGGTGAAATAGAACAGATTCAAGGTTTCGGTATGCCTAAAGGTGGTAGTGGTAAATCCTTTGGCGATCTTTTCATAGAATACGCAGTCGTGATGCCAGCTCAGTTCAAGCAGACAAACAAGTGGATAAAAGATGAGTTGTAAATAAATACCGACTAAGTAGTATACTACAGGAAATAAAATCATTGTAGCAAGAGCGAATGACCAGCTGCATCAGATCTTTAAAAATATCGGTCCAGAGGAGAAAAGCCCCCAGTCCATTATCAGCAGCTGGAGATACATCTTGCAGAATTGCTCTACCATGCGTCAGTTGTTAAGGAAAACCAAACACTCGCCAAGGCATCAAACCTTATTCATAGATGGAATAAAGTGACGCCAGCGAGAACGCATGGTGCAATGTTTGATTCCCTAATTACCTTTAAAAATCATTCAAAACTTGGGTGGAAGTAAAAAGTTTAAAGTTGATGGACCTTCGACCCCATTTTAAAGGACCATTGAGACTCGTACCAGATGATATGAAAAAATTTCACCGCTCCAAATTGGTATAAAAGGACCAACTTCTTACCAATTCCAAGCTTCTTTCTCCCACTTAATCTTAACTCACCATCGCCAAAAAACTGAAACTTCCGGATTACCAAGCATAGGCACATATTTAATCCCATATGTCTACTGTATAAATGGGTGGAAGGAGAAAAAAGTCACCTGTTGTCCCAGAAATGGGACAATTAATCCAGTTTGCGGCTCAGGTTTCTCGACCCGATGGTCTGCAATTTGGTTCGCTTCAGGTGTATATTTATTGGAGGGTTCTATGTTTCTTGTAACTGTAAATCTAATAATTGTTACTGAGTTAATGTCGTACGGATGTTTCTCAGAGCGCCAGTGTGACGCTGGTTTCTACTAGCGTTGGGATTAGATGATAGTATTTTAGCATAAAAAGATAATGGCTTCAATTATCCAAATTCTTGGCTTTAGTTTATTTTTTATTTTATTTTCTTTGGTTGATAGTGGCCAATGGCCACGTTATTAGCAATTCTGGAGCTGGTATTGGCAGTTCTTGTTCATGCTGTACTGCCTATACAGATTCAAAACCATCGATTTATCAAGGCAGCATCTGTCCGTAATGACCCAAACGAGAACGAGATATTCTTCGTGAAAGGTATAGATTATCAACCTGGAGGTTCATCAGGATTCAGCTCTTACGGTGAACAGGATCTGTTATCAGAACCATCACAATGCGCTAGAGACGTGTATGCCTTCCAGCGACTTGGAATCAATACGGTTCGAATTTATCAATTGAACCCGGATTTGAACCACGATGAGTGTATGACAATGCTAAATAATGCAGGAATTTACGTTGTTTTAGATGTCAATAGCGGCAACTTCGGTGAACATCTCAATAGAGCAGATCCAAAGGGATCTTATAATGCTTATTACTTAAGCAGGGTTTTTAAATTTATTGAATCATTTAAAAATTATCCTAACGTCCTAGGGTTTTTCTCTGGTAATGAGGTGATCAATGATGATCAGAACTATGCAGAGATTGATCCACCATTTTTGCGAGCCTTACAGCGTGATATGAAGCAGTATATTTCAAGACATTCTGATAGAACTATACCGATTGGCTATTCTGCCGCTGATAATAGTGCATTGAGACTGGCAACTTTCAAATATCTACAATGCAACTCATGGGACGGTAAAAATGTTTCGCAAGAGTTGGAAGAGTCTAAATCTGATTTTTACGGCCTAAACAGCTATCAATGGTGTTCAGGAACTTCCAATTGGGAAAGTTCAGGTTACCAAGAATTGCAGCAAACTTTCGAGAAAGCAAAGATTCCACTAATCTTTTCAGAATATGGGTGTAATCAAAATTCACCAAGAACTTTTGACGAAGTATCACAGGGATTGTACGATGGGTTGAAAGATTCATTCTCTGGAGGACTAATTTATGAATTTTCAGAAGAAGCCAATAGTTATGGTTTAGTGTATATTGATAATAACGATGGGTCCCTAACCTACAAGAAGGATTTTGAAAATTTAGCCCATCAGTTCAGGCAACTCAATTTGCCGAATACCAAGCAATTCCAATTGTCTGGCTCCAGCATTAGCAAGTGTGATCCTGCTGAGATAGAGAATATCTACAAAGATTTTGGTACCAAGGATTTTTGGATTCCCGAACAATCTGATGAAATTACCTCGATGATTGAACAAGGCGTCGCTGATGCAACTCCGGGTTCTATCATTGTCGATTACAAGGGCCCTACAACTCTGAAATACCAAATCAGAGACGTTAAGGGGAACCCAATTGATGCTCAGTTAACATGGGATTATGCAAATACAAATAACCAACTGGAACAGAAGATAAATACCCCAAATAGTACCCTACAGGTTGCTTCAATATTGCTGCCAAACAGTACGATTAAAAATTCTGGTTCGCTTACCAAAACCACTACCACTCCATTCAAATCAATTGACAAAATCGCATCTCCCAAAGAATTAGGAACAACTACCTCCTTGAAAGTTACAACTTCAAGATTGAAGAAAAGCAAGGCAGAAGCTCCCGATCTGCAGATCAGAGCCGGTGGTATAATTGCATTGATAGCAGTCCTACTGTCAATCGCATAGTACAATGAACGAGATTCCTGTCGAAATAACATTTCTCGAAAAAAAAAAGCCCTTTAATTAAAACCTAATAACAATTTATTATATCTATAAAAAAATTAGTATCCTCCATTATTTTCTAGCGGTAACCGCTCTTGGAAGCCTTAGCTCTTAGGAAGCTTTCTGCTTTGACACTATGCATACTGGCACGGTATGAGAGGCCGGCCACAGTAGCGACGTAACCAGTGAATAAAGCACCCATGTTTTTAGCGTTGATCGAAGCCTTGAAGAGATTGATCATTTTTCAGATTACTTGAGCTAAACTCTTATTGCCGTTCTTGCTTGGTTGGCCCTCTGAGATGTCTCAGCAAAGTCCGTTAGAAATAAACGGATTAAACATCGATTTATATATTAATGGGATGGTTCAAACTTCAATTTAAACGAACTCTTTGCTCTGATTATTAGCTAAACGAACTCCGTATCCTGCTTATTAGATTAACGAAGTATTTTCAAGAATCATCATGCAATGGCGACATGCATCATGCATGTTTGCGGATCTTGAACTCGTATAGATTGAACAAGACCGCGAAAGGGAATGTGGAATGAATCTTAACTAAGTAAAAAGCAAATATCGTTTATAAAAATTCTTGAATAAAAGTTGTCCTTGTTAGGATTGTTCGTATTGTTACAACTATTGAATACAAATAACGAGACTTTCTAGTGGTGATAGTCCGTTTCAGATAACATATGACTTCGCAGTAACGATGACAACATGATTTCCATCATATGGTTTGAAAAGAATTTTTTTTTTTTTTTTTTTTTTTAACAAAAAAATCCAGGGAGAAAGAATAACATTAAAACGGAAAGTATGATTTTTTCTTCTTTTCTTTACTATCACTGCAGCAGTCTCAATGCTTTGGATGACCTGTGACTTCTTGGTACCAGCCAGGAATGTCGGTGCCACTACCGTATAATTGTCTATCTGGGACATTGACATCTTGCATAGCGTGAGTATTACTCAACCAGGGATGATTAACCAGACCACCGGCATCTGCCCTTTTCCTTGGATCCATTTCAAGCATAGGGAGCAAGAAGTCTGCGATGTCCTGGGATTCACCCAGCGAAAAATTGTATTTTTCATGTAAAACATTTTTCAATGGCCAGTGTTTTAATTTCGAAATATTTCTCAGGTTGCCCCTACTGTTAAAGAAAGTTCTTGCGTACCTACCCTCTACCAAAAGATAGGACGGTAGATCCCCAAGAAGCTCCATAATTTGGGCAATATGATCATCATCCTTTGTGTAAGAATGTCCCTCATCAGGTTCAAAAAGTAAATCTCCTGTTATTAATTCAAAGATGAGACATGCTGCAGACCAAATATCGGCACTACAGCCCCACGGGACACCTAACAAGACTTCTGGAGATCTGTATTCTCTAGTTTGAATGGAGCTGGTATAGTGTTCATCGTACCAACACGCATTCCCCAAATCTGCAATTTTCACCTGAATGGTATTATTATCTGAAATATTGGGGGCGATTGCATTATCGGATGGCATCGAAGAGATCGTTGGACCGTTTTCATCATTTTGAGAAATTTCAAAAGATGATAGGGAATTAGCCAATTGACCTTCATTTAGAGGCCCAATTCCGGTACTGCTACTGTTAGCAACATTATCAGAAACACTGGGATTACGCGTTGTAGTTGCACTATCCATATTGAATCCGCTAAGATCATAATCACCACCGGGAGTTTGTGTGGAAAAACTACCCTTTGAGTACAAAGAGTTCGGTACCCATTGAGAAGAAACACTTTTGGAAAGATTACCATTTCCATTAATGAATTGACTTTTCATTTCCTTGAAATTTGCAGAGGCCAGTGGTGAGGGTAGAGGCTGTGAACCTGTGACAACAGTATGTCTGCGAGCTCTTCTACTGCCTGATACCCTATGATGAGAAGATGAAGATGCTGGATAATCAGATGCAGTTACAGGCCCAGAAACATCCCTTCTCACTTTACTCGAATGAGACGGTGACGCTGGATTGGGCACACCCATTGGTGATGAGCCAGAGGAAAATTCTTGGGAATACTTCCTTTGGTATCTTTTAACATCTTTTTTTTGTTTATCCATTAGTTCTACCATTTCAACTATACTTTCGACATCACCAATTTCCATCAACACATTTTCAGGCTTAATATCAGTGTGAATGACACCACATTTACGATGCATATAATCTAGACCTAACAACAGTTGTTTAGAAATCTGTTTCACATAGATTAAGGGTATACCTCGGTGTTCATACTTTTTGATTAATGCCAGTAAATTTTCCCCCAAAACTTCAAAAACCATCACAATATGGTAACCATTAGGTCCCTCATGGTAAAAGTTGTCCAGCAGTTTCAAGATATAGCTTGAGCCAGCATGCCCCATTCCGGATTGTGATCTAATCCTTTTCAAAAGTTTAATTTCATCTTGGGCAGCCTCAGAATAAACTTTATCACTGCGTACAATCTTCATTGCAACATGTTGAGCTCCGTTTATCCCATGTAAATCCCTCGCTAACCAAACGGTCGAAAAATGGCCCCACCCTAGCTTTCTCACTAAAACGTAACGCCCCTCTTTATATTTCTCTCCTTTGAATGCGGGATGATATCCACCAGGCTTGTAGTCCTTGAAAGATTCTTCATTTTTTTCGTCATAAGATGATCCACTACCACTGTCGCCAGAGTCAACATCCATTTCATCATGCTGATTTTTCAGTTTCCCGTGCAAAATAGGCGGTGTGGCCTTAACAGAAGATGATGCCATATCACTTTGCTTCAATGCTATGGATAAATTAGACTTGGCACCTCCAACTTGATTCAAACTATTATTCCGATTACTTGGTGAAGTTGACTTCACTTTTTCAATAAAGTATTTTTTGAACAACTTCGCATCGCTTACATTGCCATTCGTACCTGCTCTGACCTTTTGCAAGTGTAACTGTGGTTGCAATTTTGGGGCTGGTGATTGATATTCATCAGCAGAAACATCAACCTCAATCTCTGCACAGCGATCGTGTTCATCTTCCTCATTACTTGACATGCCAAACCCGCTCGGATCTCGATCGAGCTCTGGATACTTAGAGGACTTCATCATCACCCAATTCTAAATCAACGAAATCTGACGAAATCAAACCAATTAATCAAGGAACAGACAAACAATAGCAATAGAGGAATAAAATAAAACAAAAAACAAAGAACAAAAAACGGTATATCTGTTTATCACTCAGACCAAACCACAATGGGATAAAACAAACAAACAGGAATTATGGAGACAAAACAAAAACAAACTGAAACAAAAATGATGGAAATCTACCTGACTAAAAGGAGTGTATCAAACCACCTCCTCTGATCTAGCTTTTATAGCTATTCTTTGATTATTCCCTCGACAGTAGGATAAACACTCAGGGCATCTTCTTTTATATACTCCTTCTTTATGCGGAAGGCCTAAAAATCTCCATTTTTTGTCGAATTTAGACTTCGTGGAGAGTGATCTACATTTAAAGGAGGGTAACAGAAAACTCGAAACTTAAGGTCGGCGGCTAACAGACTGGATACTAAAGCAAGCAAGAAAGCTACGGTTTCATTAGCTGGGCTTTATGGAAGCTGATACAAAGACAAGCAGCGAAAAGCAGAAACATATCGTACATGATTATGATACACGTGATATATTCGTATATAGTGATTAATTACTGATTTGTTATTTCTTTCTCGGCGGCACTCCTGCTTTTAATCACTGTTGAGAACTGTTCTATCAATCGTAGTGTCTCCTCGAATTGCTAGTGGTTTTTTCTTGCAGTTGTATGAGCCCTTTCTTATTCGATTTTGTCGAGCAGTTGAAGTTACGTATATAATGAGTTTTTCCTTTCGATCGGTGAAAAATTTCAGAAGCTCATCGCTTCTCAAGGCATCTCAAGGCATCTCATCTCATCTCGAAGAGTTAATATAAAATTTAATTTAATTTTATATATCTTTATGTCGACGTCTTTTCTGTTCTTAAAAGATATCTACGTATAGTAGGTTTTGTATATTTAATACTGCTCACGATATTGTGGTCTTCTTTCTCCCCTGCCCAAGTTCGTTTCTCTCGATATCAATCCCAAGGAAGATAGTAAATTAATCACTGAATTGCCATGGCTGAAGAGGTTTCAAAGGTCTTCGACACCATTTTGGTGCTTGATTTCGGTTCCCAGTATTCTCATCTAATCACCAGAAGACTTAGAGAATTCAACATCTACGCTGAAATGTTGCCATGTACTCAAAAAATTTCAGAATTATCATGGAAACCTAAAGGTGTTATCTTATCTGGTGGACCATATTCAGTTTATGAAGATGGTGCTCCACATGTTGATCATGATGTGTTTTCGTTAAACGTCCCAATATTGGGTATTTGTTACGGTATGCAAGAACTAGCATGGATTAACGGTAAACAAGTTGCTCGTGGTGAAAAAAGAGAGTACGGACCAGCAACGTTAAATGTCGTTGACCAAGCAAGTCCACTTTTCAAAGGTGTGGATCATTCAAGAGTCTGGATGTCGCATGGTGACAAATTGCATGGATTACCGAACGGATTCAAAGTCATTGCAACTTCAGATAACTCTCCATACTGCGGTGTTTCACATGAAAGTAAACCAATTTACGGTATCCAATTCCATCCAGAAGTTACCCATTCTACCCACGGTAAGATCCTGCTAAAAAATTTTGCAGTTGACCTATGTCATGCTGAACAAAACTGGACGATGGAAAATTTCGTTGACACCGAAATTCAAAGAATCAGAAAACTAGTTGGACCAACTGCTGAAGTTATTGGTGCTGTTTCTGGTGGTGTTGATTCTACAGTTGCATCGAAATTGATGACCGAGGCTATTGGTGACAGGTTCCATGCTCTTTTAGTAGACAATGGTGTCTTGAGATTAAACGAGGCCCAGATGGTAAAGCATACTCTTGGTGAAGGTCTTGGTATCAACTTAACCGTCGTTGATGCGTCTGATGAATTCTTGGACAAGTTGAAGGGCGTTACTGATCCTGAGAAGAAGAGAAAAATCATTGGTAACACTTTTATCCATGTGTTCGAAAGAGAAGCTGCAAAGATAAAACCAAAGGACGGTAAGGATATTGAATTTTTATTACAAGGTACTTTATACCCAGATGTCATCGAATCTATCTCCTTCAAAGGTCCATCTCAAACCATTAAGACTCACCACAACGTTGGTGGTTTATTAGAAGATATGAAACTGAAATTAATTGAACCATTGAGGGAATTATTCAAGGATGAAGTTAGACATTTGGGTGAATTGTTGGGTATTCCTCATGATTTGGTTTGGAGACATCCATTCCCAGGTCCTGGTATTGCAATCCGTGTTCTCGGTGAAGTTACTAGGAGTCAAGTGGAAATCGCTAGAAAAGCTGATTACATTTACATCGAAGAGATTAGAAAAGCTGGTCTTTACAATAAGATTTCTCAAGCTTTCGCTTGTCTGCTTCCAGTTAAATCTGTTGGTGTAATGGGTGATCAAAGAACCTACGAACAAGTCATCGCTTTGAGAGCCATTGAGACTAGTGATTTCATGACTGCTGATTGGTTCCCATTCGAGCATGATTTCTTGAAAAAAGTTGCCTCGAGAATCGTCAATGAAGTTGACGGCGTTGCCAGAGTCACCTACGATATCACTTCGAAACCACCTTCAACAGTTGAATGGGAGTGATTTTAATCCTTGCTTCCCATTTAAATTTTATTAGGTAAGATGTGTATTAGATGTTATTGAATTATAAAATTTGTGTATATGTTCCTATGTATGTAGCCTTGTATTTGTGAAGATAGGGACGGTCTCACGTACTTTTAGGAGATGGTCAACTAGTTTGAAGTTACAAGAAACCAGGATGTTCACCAATAGACAATGCAAAAAGTTCTCTTATTGAAAAATAAAACTGCCCAGCAGGACAAATACGAGACTGAGTTCCGATACCATAGGTTTGAGCCTGTTTTCATCCCACTGATCACACATACACATGTTCCCAATGGGTTATTAGAATTACTGGAAGACGATAAGTATCTAACGGGGCTGCAGGATATCATCGTAGCATCTCAAAGAACTGTTGAATGCCTTTCTGAATCAATACTTCCTCAATTGAACGAATCCACACGAAAAGTTTTCCTAGGGAAGACTGTGTATGCAGTTGGGCCTAGTACTAAAGATTTTCTTTTGCGTATTGGATTTGACAACGTCAAGGGTGGTGAGGATGCTGGTAATGGTAGCATTCTATCAGATATAATAATATCTAACTACAGTGAGCATGGCAAAAATTCAGAACCCCTTCTGTTAGTTGGTGAAATCCGAAAGGATACAATACCCAAGAAGCTATCGAACAATGGTATCCAAGTTAGGGAAATCGTTACATACAAGACTGAAAATTTGCCTGATAATTTGGATCGGTTTGAGAACTTTACAAGGGAGAACAGCTGGGTAGTATTTTTCAGTCCCCAGGGAACTGAAGAAATTATAGAATCTATCAAAGCTAATAATAATCAAAAAGTTGCCAGCATCGGTCCCACTACCAAGGAATTTCTGCAAAGAAAGGGACTTGACCCTGATGTCGTCAGTATTAAGCCAGATGAAAAACATTTGGTTGATGCAATTCTATCCTTCCAGGTTCGTTGATGCATTAGTATAGATTTTTTATTCTTAGTCCAAATGAGGATGCTCTTGGATCTTATTAATGTTATAAAACAAGCATCGTTTCAGATGCACTTGAATTGTCGACTCTAATTGGTTCGCCAGTCTCCATATTGCTAATCTCTATCCTAGGGTAGTTCAAGTATCCCTTTTTTAATGGGATTACGTATAATTCAAATTCACTGATCTTTGACCTTATTAACATTCTCTTTTTACCATGGGCCAACCATTCATTGCTACTTGCTAACTCAAGGGCAAATAAATCAGATACTTCTCGAGACTCCCATTTATCACTCAAATTTTCAACTCTGATTTTAATCAACATCGGTGTACCAACTTGGTATTGCTCTTTTGAACCCTTCAAAAATTCCACATAGAAGAAATAATCTATCTGAGGGAGCTCTACTGGGACAATTAATTTCCTTTTTGTCAAATTTTTCGTATATGCATGAATGTCAATATCAGATAGTTCCACACCTTGGACAATTTTTCTCAAAGTCTCCATGATCCTCTTACTGACTGGTTTAGACACAGATAGTTTCACTAAGTAACCACAAATGACTGTTATATCAAGAGTACCTGGGAAAACTTTAATGGTACAAGTTTGCATAAATGTAGTGTACTCGTATTCCAACATCGATAAGATCTTATTCTCCCACAAGTTTTTCCATAATTCAAATTCTTGATACCATTCCACATCTCCTTGAACTAAAATAGAATCAGTCACTAGTCCATCTAATTGCTCTTTCAGTGTGTTATATGTGACTTGTAGCTGGAACAAATCATTAGGATCGAATTTGTCTTTTGTGGTTATTTGATAACAGTTTAGTGAGCTCTCACTCGGATCAGCGGTCAAATAAACAATATCGTTGGGTTCAAAATCACCGACCAATCTATAGCGATCATTATTGTCGGAAGCCCTTAGTTTAGAGCTGTATAAAATGATTGGCTCTTCTTCTGTCGAGGAATTTAAAAGAAATTTGAAAATGAAAGCATCTTTTTTGAAAATATCTTCCACAGAGACTGAAAGCGGCAGATAACATGAAATAGTGAAATGCCGGATTTCACTAAACTTTCTAGATGAGCCTTTTTTCGTGAAAGAAGTTTTCACTTTAAGTGGGAAGGAGGTTATTGAATCTTTAGGAAAATATTGTAAAGTCGTATTTTTCTCAATACCAACCACTCTTTTACGATACAAAGGTTTATCTTGTGCAAAGCTTATTGGGAATGTATCGAGATTCGGTTCGACCATAATTTCTACCGCGAAAAAGTCCAGGTTATGTACATTTTTGGGTATTAATTCAATGGCGTATTCTCCCAAACTTAAGAGTCTTGATTGTTGGACCGAGCAACAAACATTTTCTTGATGGTACAGAGGTTCGATGAAAATAGATTTACCTTCATTCACAAATCCTTCTAGGAAGGTCGCGTTTCCTACCTTTATCTCTATAGATACAGGCTGGAATTCACCGAACAAAATTTCTGTAGCTTCTAGCGCATAATGGTTTGTGGATGTCTTGAAAGAAACTTCACTCGCTTTAAATTCCACAAACTGGTCGTCGGAGTTTTTTAGGATCAACTTGATTGAATCGGCAGTTATAGAGTCCAAAAATCCTAAGTTTTTTATTGTAACGTCGATCGTATAAATATTAGCCTCTGAAAGATAAGAAAAATCACTTAATTCGATCACAAAAAGACCTTCAGTTTGATAAACTACTGAAGGAGATTCCATCCCCTTTTGCAACTCGAGAAAATTCTTCCAGGTTTGCCTTTTCTCATCATCATCATTCGAAATTCTTAGAATATTGAGAAACGCATTACTTAAAACAATGGAGACCGGTATATCCTCACCATCTCTTTTCAAGTACTTTATTTGAGGACAATGGATTAGAGAATCGTGGTACACTTGAACAATTTTGTGACCAATTGTATCCCAGCCGGTTTCCATATAATATTCGTAGCATGAATCAAACAGAGACACGGCCTTCTCGTATTCTCCTCTTTGGTAATGCAATAAACCGATCTCCAATGATAAAATGTCCACTATCCTTTGTCTTTTACCGTTACTTTTATTGTACAGGGAAATGAGCTGACTTGTAGATTTGACGAAATTCTCGTGGAACGCATTCTCATCCTTATAAGTTTCTTTTAACCTTTCAAAAGTATATCTAACATTTGTTTGAGAAAAGCTCTTGTCTATCAACTTGAAATCCGTGTTGTTCATAACACCTCGAATCCAACAATCTCTTTGAATAAGTAAGAGCTCAGCCTTTATTTCTAAAAAGATCGGTATACCGTCATCGTTAATACATTTCAAAACATCACCGATAAAGTAGTAATTGAATTCAGGCAATTGAGGCGAATCCCTAAATATAGCATTGATAGACTGTAAAAACTTCCTAATTAGCCTGTAAAGTTGTAACAATCTTGCATAATTAGTTTTCCCCATGTTCAGTACTTGAAAACTTTTCACGAAGAAATATTTGAAATATTGGAATTTAGTCAATTTGTTCTCTAGTAACATCTTAGCAATCGAGCCATCATCTAGGTTTTCATTTTGGGCAAAATTAAATGGAGTCTCTAAGTCACCGTTCGGCAGTGATTTTTGTCTTTTCTTAACAACGCTATCTCTTATTTCATTCAATTGAACTGTGGATTCCTCATGCATGTTGAGGGCCAAAAAAAGCTCTAAGATTCTTTCTCGGAGTACCAATTCGTCCTCAGCATTGTTGGTATTGGATAGTTTTTTCATATAGTGTGTCAATCTTTTTTGGAAAATGTCCAATAGGTCTGACTTCAATTTATTTCCCATTTGATTCCAAAATTCTTCTCTATCAGTTGGCGATTTATATACAGATCTTAATACCAAAGTCTTCAGTCCAGGGAAATCCTTGGCAAATTTATCTATTAATGATATCGACTTGAAAAGATTAGAATCGACAACTTCAGAATTGGCATATAGTAAAACGATAGGCTTTGGTGTCTCCACATACTCCTTGTCTACAGAATTGCCACTCGATACAGGTAACCATTGCCTCAACAGCGGTCTAACCTTACCACGATAGTCATCAACCGATATGCAATTGACTACAATAAATCTAACAAAATGATTCACATCGTCAATACCCAGCTCAGGTGCCTTGCTTTCAATGATCAAATTAACTGGTAACTGGCGTACAGTCCTCACGGAACCACTGGGCGATTTCCAATGTATGTTTTGAAATGGCAAAATCTGTAAGAATTCACCTTTAATACTCTCGAAAACATCAAAGGGATCGAAATAGCTTACTGTAACCACTCGAGAAGAATTCTGCAAACTCATTGCCATCTATCTCAGTCAATTTACTGCTTTCTCCTGACTTTTGAATGCTTTTCGATTGCTATCATGTGTCTTAGTTAAAGAATCACTTTTCGTGAATCCGCTCCATATTCAATGATAAAGGTCGAAATCACATACAGTACTTGAAGGTTGGGTAGAATCACAAGAGAAGGGGTATTTTGAGGAATACGAAATCATAAAAAGTGGAAATAGTCATGACTGGTGAAAGGAAAACTTCTAATTCCTCGAGGATGAAGTTGGTGGCACCTCGCCGAGGTTTAAAGAGAACAAGGAGTGTGTTTCTTGAAAGAAATGGTCCAACTGGCAGGAACAGCAATTCAAAGTACAAAGTGAACAAGAGGCCGAGAGCACAGGTTTCCCAAGATACTGGGCACGCCTTAGATTGGGTCGATTCCCTGATACGTAAGGGTAGAGGAATATTGGATTCTTTAGAAGAGGAAGAGGATTCTTTTAGGAGGGAATTGACGGAGGAGAGGCAAAGGATAAGGATACAGGAACGATTAGTTGAGAATGCTTTGCATGGAAACCTGGAGGACAGATCTGAGCAAGAAAATTCAGGTATTGACACTTCATCTTTCAGACGTTTGGAGGAGACTGTACGAAATACTTTGACGGATTATAATAACAACATTAATGGTGATGTTGATGGTAGCGTTTACGAAGACGATGAACAGAACCTACAGATTCCACAAAATGAAGAAGAGCAGGGGCCAAGTAGTGAACAGGGAGAAATAGTCATTTTGTCAGATGAAGATGAGGGTGGGCCGCAAGAGCCTCAAAGGTCTGAAGGGCCAGGATCTGGAGATCTGAAATCCGAAGAAGAGGATGTCGGTGAAGGGCAAGAAATTGATTTGATAAGTTCAGATCAGAGTATAAAGAATGGTCAATGGGATGAGGAAGAAAATGGGGCTACTGAGGGACAGCAGGATGATGAACTGGAATCACAAGAATTCGAAATGTCCGATGAACAAGATGAAGAATCTGATAGGGAATCGAAGAAAGAATCTTACGAACAAGAGGATGAACAAGAGGATAAAGAATTTGAGAATGTCAAGTATCTGGGAAATAGACTTTTTCCAGAGTTTGCTCAACGTCTAGAAGAGAGATATAAAGATGAATCTGATGTAGAGACTCAGAGTAGATCGCCTGATTATGTTAGTTGTTACGACGTCGATGGGAATGCTCAGATAATTGAGGCTGGGAATGAGCCTGACCCGAGGAAAGAAAACGTAGTTCCAGTTGGTAGTAATTTACCAGAAGAACAAAGGCTGGAGAAGCAGAACATACTATCAGAACAACAACAAGATCAAGAACATGATGGACAAAGGCCTGTAGGACAACTGGAAGAGGACCAAGATGAAGAACAGGAATTTGAGCCTGAACTAGACCAAGAAGAAGAACAGAAGAAAGAGATGGAAGTACAACAGGATCAGGAAGGAAACCTTGAGATTTTCAACGAAGATCAGGAACAAGATAGCAGACGAGAAGAAGTGTATGAAGATAATCAGCAACAAAAATACGAATTAGTACAGGACTTGGAACAGAGTCAGGAGGAATTCATTGTTGATAGAGAGCACTTCGAAAAAGAACAGTCGGAGGAACCCGAACAACAAAGTGTTTATATCAGTGCAGATACTAGTCTTCAGAATCCTGATTCTCTTTATGATTACAGCGCAATTGCCAATCAGGCCGTTCAACAGATAATGCAATCTGCGAATGACCAGCCGGATTCATCAGAGTTGCCTAACGATGAATCGTTTAACGATGATAGAAGCTACTTAACACCTGAAGGTCCTGTACGAATTGAAGACGAAAGAGATGGTCAACGATTTAATGCGGAGCCTACAGACAGAACCAATGAAGTCTCGGAGGCTATTGCTCATAAAAGACATGAATTTCACAGCAAAAGAGATTCGAAATCTTCGCTTTTGGAACAATTATTTAAACCAAGACCCCATGGTGACGATGTGGATATCTGTCTTTCGTCAGCAGAAAACGAATCATCGGTATACTACTCTGCCGAGGAACATTCCATTGCTGAAGTAGAAGATTTAAGGAACACTGAGAGTGGAACTGAAGAAAAAACCCACATTCCTTCTCGTTACGAAGTTTTATTTTGTGAATCAACCTATAGCGCGACTTCTAGTGAGGACAATGAACAAGTTAGGGAGCCCATTGATACTTACGTCTCGCCATTTGCGGAAGACCCATTTTCGGGAGCTCAAAAAGCAGAAGATTCTAAGGAACTTTTAAAAAGAACTTTGGAATCGTTAGGAGAAAGTTTCGACTCAGAATCCGAAGATCAAATGATGGTGGATGCAGACGATTTTAGCTCCACTTCTGACGATGAATTTTTCTCGCAGACATCTGATATTGATGGATACGTTATCAATGAATATGGGGATGATTTTGGTGAGAGTGATAGTAGTACTATTAAGAATTTAGAAATATCTTGTGATGAAAACACTGATATCGCGGACACTGCTGGCGAGAAAACGCCTACATCATCAATCTCAACTAATGCTAACCAGTTATCTGATACAGATTCAAGCCAATCACCATGTAATTCTCTCAAGGTTGAGTTTCCTATACTTAGACTGACTGGGCCAGATTTGATAGAAGAAGTTGAGAATGATCCAGATGATAATCAAGAAGGGGCATTATCATTGGAAGAAATTATACCTGGTACAGAGGAAGTGGAAACTCAAATAGTGGAATCAGAACCAGTCATCCAATTGGAGTCAGAACCTGTGAATTACACCAACATTATTTTAGATGAGTTCACTGCGCCAGATATTGTAGAAGAGGTAGAAAGCGATACGCACCGCAGAGAAAACGAAATCTTATTGGAGGAAATTGATGACTCGCAGACCACTGGAACGGTTGGAATAATTTCTACTGAACCTATAGTAGAGCAACCAGAAACTTTAAGCATTGCAAACGTTCAACTGTTCGAACTTGATGAGGATGAGAGTAAAGATGATGACCAAGATATGGTGGACTTCACTCCAGGTCCTCCTGACCAATTGGAAAGCTTTCAACTGTCCTTCAAAAATATTTCCAATGTGGATATGCTGGAAAGAGGTTCTAGCAGCGAGGATCATCAGCAAGAGAGCTCGTTTATCGGTGACGGAGAGGTATCACATGAACAGCATCCAAGATCTGTTGTGACGAGAATTTTGTCTTCTCCAAGTCGTGCATTGAACAATGTTCTTTCTGGGGTCAGAAGTGTTGGTAATGTTCTCACAGACTTCGTGGATACCATCGATGCTGTCAATGCCCAGACAGATAGTGATGTTGAAAACTCTACGGTTGACGAAAATCATAACAGTGCTTTATCTGAACATGGATCTGATTCTGAGTTTGAATCTGAGGGGTCTTTAAATAATGAAGTGCACCCATTTGACGATACTGATAACAACGGGTCGAATGATTATTTGGAAGGAACGCCATTTAACGATAATGAGCCTGATCATCAAAGAATACTATCTGAGGTGGCGGCCCTTCAAAATCTAGCACGGACGCTTGAAAGGAAATCCATTTCGACATTTAAAGAAAATTCATCTACAGATGATAATGAAGTTCCGGGAGAAGAATTTGAAACATCTGTAAAGAGAGATAATGAACCTGAGCTCGAAATAGATGTAGATGATAGCTTTTTGAAGACGGAAAATTTCAATAATCATCCCTTTGAAGCTAAGGAGCCAATTGAGAGAAGCGAGGAGGATGAAGAATATACAAAACCATTAGAGGTTAAAGGAGAAAATTCTGATGGAATGAAAGAGCATGCCGCAGAAAATATCTTGGTCGATAAAGAACTAAAGTTAAATGATCAGGATCTTGAACGCGCCCATGAAGAAGGAAGTACCGTGGCCGGTCAATCACCAGACCGTGGTAGTTTAGAAAATTTGAAACAAGGTGGTGCTAAAGATATCAAAGTATATGAAGAAAAAGATCCAAAATCGGAAAATGTTTTTTCCCCAGTACCTGTCAAGCATATTGAAGTAGAGTCTGGAGACTCTGAGGAAAATCCTTTGCAACTTGAAAAAGCAAGTTCAAGGGGAAAAGAGTCTCCTTCCTCGGTGAAGGAAGTCGAAGTAAACGACGAAAACGAAGATGCTGTTAAAATACCTGTTGAAGTTGAAGACGAGAGAGAGGTCATACCTGAGGAGAAAGATTTGGCGGAAAGACAAGATCCTGAGTCCACCAAGTCTGGGTCGAAGAAGAAGAGGGGCAGGAAGAGAAAGCATACTCCTTCCGTCGAGGAGTCTAATAGGCAAAAGGCCCCAAAATCCATGAAGTCGCAGAGTAAACGCTCGAGGGGTCCCATAACGAGGTCGAGGACAACACCGTCACCAACAGGGCAAAATACGAGGAGAAATACCCGTACTCGCTCTAAAAGGACTCGTTGAATTAGTTAGACGTTTTTAAGAGTTTATGTATTATATATTTTTGGTTCATAGTTGAATTTATTATGTGATGATGGGGTGTGAGTATCAACAATTTTTTCTAGCTTAGCGCTTAAGAGTCGAGCAACAGAAACTTTGAGAGTACATATCCTTTAAACTACGATATAGAAAGCAAGTATTACGCTAATGGATACACTAGAGGAAGCTAGAGCTTTCAGTGCACCTGGTAAGGCACTGTTGGTTGGAGGGCACTTAGTACTCGATCCTAGTTATAGATCCTATGTTGTTGCGCTGTCAGCCAGGATGCATGCAGTTGTTAGGGTGTCAAATTTAGAAAAAAAAGGCTACTTCGAGGTGGAGGTATCGAGCTCTCAGTTCAACAATGATCAGTGGTCTTATCTGCTGAATACCAGAGAAGGGTATAAACCAATTGAGCAGTATGGAAAGGAAAATCCATTTATTGAAATAGTCCTTTTAAACCTCTTCAGTTACTTTCAACCACAAGAGGGTAAGAAAATCCTAATTGAAACTTTTTCTGATGCTGGATACCATTCTCAATTTGACAGTGTTGTCAAAAAAAACACATACAAGAAATTTTATTACCATGCGAATAGTATTACGAAAGTCCCCAAGACGGGTCTTGGATCTTCTGCAGCTTTGGTCACCGTACTTACAACAGCACTTGTTTCTGTATTTAAGTCGGTATTGGATGTACAGAATAATGAAGATTTATTGTTAGTACATGCCTTGGCTCAAGTGGCACATTGTCAAGCTCAAGGAAAAATCGGCAGTGGTTTTGATGTTGCTGCAGCTACTTTTGGATCTATAGTTTACCGTAGATTTGCTCCTGAACTAATATCTGGTTTACCAAACCTCTCAGATCCAAATTATGCTATTCAATTACGATCTTTGGTTGACCATACAGACTGGAAGATCTCTCATAGTAGGGTTTGCTTGCCAGGTGGGTTAAGGCTTGTGATGGGTGATGTAAACAGTGGATCTGAGACTACTAAATTAGTATCGAAATTAAAGGCATGGTACAACTCAAACCTTCCAAAATCACTTGAAATTTATCAAAATATCAATCAGAATAACGAAAAGGTAATGGCGGCATTGGAAGAATTGGATATGTTACACCATAAAAATCCAAGTTCCTATTGTATGCTAATTAAAGCCCTTGATAACAAAGAAGATGGCGTTGAACAATCACCTGAGTTTACAAAGCTAAGGAATGCCATCGATGGGATTAGAGCTGACTTTAGACAGATCACTAAAGAGTCTGGAGCTGAGATTGAGCCTCCAGCACAAACAATACTTTTAAATGCTTGCTATAAACTGAAGGGTGTTTTAAGTGGTCTTATTCCAGGAGCTGGTGGTTATGATGCTATTGCACTAATTGCTACTGAAGATTCAAATTTAGAAGCTCAAACAAAGGGTCAACCCGATTTTGCAGCTGTAAACTGGTTAGATTTACACCAAGAAAACGTGGGGATCAAACGAGAAAACCCCTTGTACTATCAAAACCTATCGTAGAATTATAAAATAAATAAATTAGTCATTTTAACCCATGGAATTCCAATTTGTCTTCCTAATACCCTTAAGGCCACCTTCGAATCTTGCCAAGACCCGCTGGATCTTTTCTACAGATATCAGTTCACTTAAGTTCACTTTTTCAAATTCTGGCTTGGTTCTCATTTGTTTATCTGGGGTATATTTAAATCTAGACGGCAGAACCCAGTCAGATCTTCTATATGGTTGTTCAACCTTTGGAACGATAGCTTCATATAAATCCGTTATCAGATATTCAGCATCTTCATCAGCCCTATCTTCTGTGAGAGGATCAGATGAAATTTCACGGTCGTTAATTTTATTCAATAATCTCTTAGATCGTCTCTCGCCTATTTGAGAATTAGATTGTGATACAGTACCTGATCCAAGAACTTCTCCCTTCAAATGGGAATCAAGCTGTTTTCTTCCTTGAGATGTGTTTTCACTTTTCGTGGGTTCATCTCCAGTTTCATCAGCTGGAGGTTCATGTCTTTTGGTTAGGTTCTCGAATTCCTTGTCGACTTCATTACAGCACTCATCAGACAATGAGGTCGAAGATCCAGGCAAATCAATTGGTTCACGTACAAATATTTCATGCTGATTTCTTCTGGATCTCGTTCGAAGTTGGGAATTATTCTTTTTGACACTTTCAACATCAACATGTCCTCTTGCAGATTTGCCCTTCTTGAAGTTATTTAAGACAAAATATTCATGGTATGATTCAAATTCCTTGGGTTTAATGGACATGGATGCCTCTTTAAACTTGTTAAAAATTTCTTTTCTTTTATGACTGGATTCTACGATCTTTTTCCAAGTAAGCTCATCATTATCTCGAAAATTAATTTTATTCCCACCGGAACCATCCTCATAATTTAGCACAGATTTATTAGTGAATTTTATATTCCTTTCAGAATCTTCATCTAAGCTTTCATACTTTGACGTGACATTATTGTCTTTATTACTATTATTGTTAATTAGAAAATTCTCTGGTGAAAAATAGTCAGAACCATCTGATGATTTAATACCGGCTATTAAATTTTGATTATTATTTTTTAAATTATCCTCTGTCATGTCACACTATGACTTTCTTATAGATTCGTTGAACATTAAATATATTATTTCCTTAGCTGTATATCTTTATAGTCGAACTTTATCAACGTAAAATACAAAGGCCTTTAAAAGGCTTCATCATATATACACAATGTTAAACAAAAGAAAAATAAAAAAAAAAAAGCATGAACGACAGTCAAGAAGCATAAACTCTGGTGTTCGATTAATTCCAGCATAACGTCTATCAAGGTTGTTACACATCTTTGCTAAACTGTTTCAATTCTAAATTTTATAGTACGTAGAAACTCGAATTTAATTAATTATTATCTTGATCTTTCTTATCCAGAGTCCTCTTACACAACTGGCGATGAACATCCCACAGTAAAGCTAAACCTGATACTACAGTAACTAATACCATTATACTATTGAGTGGTGTGGGATTCATGTTAAACGTTGTGTGTGTTAACCTGTCTAAAACGCTTTGAACCATGTTAAACATACCAGACACACTAATTAATAGCCCATAAACGGTCCCAAAAGTTTCAAATCCAAATACCTTAGCAATATAATCAGAAATCACCGTGTATATGAATGGTCTGTATACGACTAGGATCAATATACCGATTAAATGTAAAGTGAAGCTTCTTGGAATTAATCCTAGAACACCAACGAGGACAGAAGTTGCAAAAAGCGTTACTAAAATGTCGAATGTTTTTAGGTGGTCTAAGATGGCACCTGTTAAAGGAATGGCAACAACACCACCCAGAGGTAAAAGCACATCAAAAATGGAATTCAATTTGAGTGCCAATTCAGGATCTTTCAGAAGATATTCTTCTTGTGATCTAACAGTAGCAACAAAATAGTTAATTCTTAGCATGCAAATCGTTGTAAATATTACCATCAAATAGAACATTGGATTACTAACCTGTTCCTTAACCGACCTGCCGTGTAGGATACCAAACATACCACCAGATTTCTGCTCCAATTTTCTTTCCACATATAATTTTGATAGCGACTGGCGACGTCTCCCATGGTTACGTAGTTCCTCATTGCGGTCCAACCGGTCCAACGTCCCTTCAGTTATGAAGGCCCTACGCTCTTCATCGTCTGGGTATAGCCAAGATGCATTATCACCCTCCAATAGTCGGTCATTTTCATCCAAATGCTCTACAGAAAGTTTTTCAATGGATCCTAGGGTATTGTAGGAGTCATGAGGCATCACTGTCAGTTCACATAACAATATAAATACTGGAACAATCATATAGGCACTGAAGAATCGAGATAAGTGCCAGTTTCCCCCAGACCTTTGATAAACTAGTCTGTAAAACAAGAATAATGCTGCTGAACAATCAAAGGTGCCCGTGATTAATGAAAGGATGAATCCTGATTTCCTGGGGAAACTGTTGGCCAGTTGGAAACTTGAAATAAAGACAAATGGACCCCCAATTGCAAACATGGAGTACCCAATCAAATATGGATCCAAAACAGGTTCAAGCCTCTCAGCCCAAATGTACATTGCAGCACCTACAGCTATCCAAAGAGATCCTACTATACCACTGATTCGAGGTCCATATCGATCTAGTACCCAGCCAACAGGTAAAGCTGCGAGGTTGGTAATACCAGCAGCCAACGTAAATATGAAGTTCAATTTAAGGTCTTGCTCAGTACATGGTCTTGCAGAATCATTAGAACAGGACTGCCCGTAAACGTTTTCTCCCACTAGTATAGCCTTGAAGGCAGCAAATCCAAAGATAATACCTGCAGAAAGCAGACACCAAACACTCGCACAACCAATTTGTAATATCTTAAGATTGCTCGTTGGCATGATTACAGATCTCTAGACCCCAAATATTGTCTTTTAATGCATAACACAGTGTTTATTGCATCTGATTTAACCCTTCTGTATCCTTCTCTATATTCAACCGATGAGCTCGCTGTCCGGGCAACGAAAAGCAAAAGCAACTCTGGCAAAGGTACTTAAACGTCTTTATATCCTAGTCTTTAATCCTGGTGGTCCCCATCATCGAATCGATGGTCCCCATTAGATCGTCCCCCAGGTCCGGTTTCGTAGCATCCTGTTTTGGGTGCTCTTCTTTACCCTGGGGCTTCTTGTCTTGTAATGATGATGACTCGGGTTGGGAATCGATCCATTGGATCCAGTTACATACTTGGTTCACATATTGCTTGGAGTTTGGGACGTAATGACCACCAGGATGTTTTAATAGAGTTCTCCTATCCTCTTGGAAAGAATCGTACAGTGACAAAACTCTGGTTTCTGCTACTACTGTATCTTGTTCACCCTGAACATGTAGCGAAGGAGTGGATAGTGGATGTTTATCATAACTAGATTGGAATTGAGGTGCTTCTAGTCTAAATCCACTGAATGTGACGAAGAATTTAAGTGGTGGTTGTTGATCGTGGGTCAAATCTAGCAACTTATGAAAGTTAGTCAAGAGATAGCCAGCAAATGCACCACCTTGACTAAATCCCATTATACCCTCGAATGGACCGTTCTCTAGAACATAATTATGAAGATAATCCATAACTTGTTGGCTGATATCAAACTCTTGGAGAGATTTACTCTTCCTTTTCCACCAACCGTAGTAAACATCTTGATCATTTGTAGTAGTATTAAACTCTGAAGCCATCTTCCTATCACTATCTTCACCAGGTTGGATATTATGGTGAGCCATTAATTCCTCTTTCGTGATTTTCATGGGGGAATTTGGATAGAATAGATCAAATCCAATCTTGTTCAAACTCTTACGAAGACCTCCTGTCTTGGATGAAAAGATCTTGTCAGATTGAACAAATCCGTGAAGCATCAAAATCTTCTTACGAGCTACTGGTGGCATATTATCGTCTTCTTTAGTTAGGTTCTTAATGGTTACTTATGGTTAGTTTAAAGTGTAAGGTTTTATTGTTAAAGTTTCAAAGATAAATCAGTTCTTTTTACAATGCAAATTACGCACGCACTACTTACTCATATTCACAATTTTATTGATGTCTATAGTTAAATTGGGAACTTCAAAGAGTAGAATCTACACTCTTCAACCATTCGATTAGTTTCTTTAAGAATCCTCTTGAGTTGGGGACGTAATGACCACCAGGATGACTGAGGAAGGACCTTGTCTCCGGTGTACATGCTTCATATAAAGCTTGAACTTTTTCTGATTCTGTTACAGTATCCAATTCCCCCTGGACATGTAATGATGGTATCTCTATTGGATGATTTGTATATTGAGATTGATATTTCAATGGTTGGAATTTAAACCCACTAAAGGCAATAAAAAACTTTAAAGGCGGTTGCTGTTGTGGAGTCAGATTAAGTAATATATTGAAGTCCGTCATCAAGTATCCACCAAGGCCTGCACCTTGACTGAACCCAATTAACCCTTCAAAAGGTCCGTTCTCGATAATATACTGACGTAGATAGTCCAAGGTCGATGGAAGAACACTATAGTCAGCTTTAGCAGCATCAGAATGAATCCATGTCAAGACGTCATCAACACCACTTGTTGTTACTTCATCACTGGCACCATCTGGGACATCTGCAGGCGACATCTTATGGTTTGCAGTTGCGTAGTATAATTCATAACCAAGTTTCTCAAGTTCTGTCCTCAGACCTTTGGTCTTGTGGGAAAAGTATACACCTGATTGTGCAACCCCATGAAGCATCAAAATCTTTTTAACCATCTTTTATATTTAAATATGTACGAATATCTATCTCTTTTCTATAGTAGTTCATTATATTGGTGTTGATCGACATCTCATTGCCAAGTAGGATTCTTATTGATCTTGATATTGAAAAATTCTACACTACTGAAGATCAAGATCACAAGCATAAAAGATTTCAAGAAGGATCTCTGGTAGGTCCTATCGATTGCAATTTTTAATTTCATTCGAAAGGTGTGGAATACTTGCGTAGACCAGGTGCCACTATTATGCTAAGTTGTCAACACATTGATCAAGTATTCCAAAATGAAAAATCCAAAGATGGTGTTATCAGGACTTGCAATGCAGCTAGATTTATGATAAGTCATTTCACACAGAAGGAGAGATATAAATATGTTATGAAATGCTCAGATTGTCATGAAATAAATGCAGGTTCGAATTTTATGTGTTTGCAGTGTGGATTCTGTGGATGTTGGAATGGTAATCATTTTGGTCAACACAGTAAAAGAGTGGGCCATGTTTTCGGAATCAATTCAAGCAATGGATTGTTATTCTGCTTTAAATGCGGTGATTACATTGGTAGCAATGAACTGATTGCCGCCTCCATGTTGAATAAATATTGGGATGATGTTGTAACCAAGACTCAGATACCGAAGTTAGAGAGAAGAGATGGTCTTCAAGGGCTTTTAAATATGGGTTCAACATGTTTTATGAGCTCAATCGTTCAATGTTTAATTCACAACCCGTATTTCTTTCGATTTTCAATAAATCAATTGCATAATCAACGATGCCCCATACAAGACCCGTCAAGTTGTATTTCATGTGCATTAGATAGAATCATCTGGGAATTTTATGGAAGTCCGGAACTGGATATTACTGATGAATACGATTTTAACAGTAACAACAATCGTAGACGTGATGAATATTCAGGATTTATTGGGTTATTAGTATCATCTTGGAAAATCAATGAAAATTTGGCAGGTTATTTCCAACAAGATGCTCACGAATATTGGCAATTTCTTCTTAATCAATTGCATAGTGATTATATGGTCAGTCATAATAAACCTCCCGATGAAACTAATTTTGCAGAGTTGTGTGATTGCATCTCACATTCAACCTTTCAAGGCTCTTTGAAAAGTTCAATCGTTTGTCCCGAGTGCCAAATGGATTCAAAGACTACTACGGATCCATTTATGGATCTTTCATTAGACATTAAGGATAAATCAAACCTATATGAATGTTTGGATAGTTTCCATAAGATGGAACAACTGCATGATTTCAATTATCATTGTAACCGTTGCAATACCTCTCAAAACGCTATTAAGCGTCTAATCATCCATAAATTACCAGCAGTACTGGTATTGCAGTTAAAAAGATTTGAACACCATTTAAATGGTAACAGCGTTAAATTAAATGATTTCGTAGAATTTCCATTGTATTTGAATATGCGTAATTATTGTGACGGTGAAGATGTTCCCGACGTAATATACGAGTTAATTGGGATCATTGCACATAGAGGGACGGTAAATGAAGGTCATTACATTGCCTTTACGAAAGTTACAAGTGGCCATTGGTTTAAATTCAACGATTCAATGGTTTCTTCCATTACAGAGGAGGAACTTTTACAGGAACAAGCATATTTGCTGTTTTACGTGGTAAATCAAGTAAATTGAAACCACTTGTGGCATTCATTAAGTCTATTTATATAGAAATGAAATAGATAGAGTAAAATTCAATATATAAGAAAAATAAATGAAAAAAAGATAAATGAACGTTCTAATCAAAGAAATCGTCTTCGTCATCATCAGAAGTGGCACCGGTACCAAGGTTAAATTTTCCTTGAATACCAGATCTAATGGTTTTACCAGCAAAGTTTAATTTTCTTTCTTCACGAGTTTCTTCGTCATCTTGATTCATAATCAGTCTATTATCCTTCTCATCCAAAGCACCAACTCTAACCATAAATTGCTCAAAATCGTTCAAATTTGTATCATTACCACCTAGTTCTAATAACGTTATCAGGTTCTTGAGCACATCACCTTTGTAATAAACTAGGACAGTCGGACAGTTCGATTCTGGATAATTTTCAATGGCTCTATGAGCATTGATCTCTACAAACTTAATCTCACGGTACCTGGGAGCTAGAGTTTGAAATAAATGGTTCACTATTCGACTTTGCAGTTTGCTCTGCAGTGAAAGATGTACAAATACATATACACCCTCAGCGTCTTCCATACTTT
Source organism: Zygosaccharomyces gambellarensis (assembly GCA_030571545.1). Classification (NCBI taxonomy): domain Eukaryota; kingdom Fungi; phylum Ascomycota; class Saccharomycetes; order Saccharomycetales; family Saccharomycetaceae; genus Zygosaccharomyces; species Zygosaccharomyces gambellarensis. Next base: position 417,716 of record JAJLXU010000006.1, read on the forward strand.
CGTGACCACTTTTCGCTTTTCCCATACTTGCCTCTGTAATTTCCTTGTGGTATTCTGGCTTATTTATTTCAAATACTTCACCAAATTTAGATTTTTCTTGTAGTTTAGCAATTTCCTTCAATCTTTTCTGTTTGTACATGTCCAAAAACTCTTCATCTTCTTCATCTTCCAATTCTTCAAGATCTGATATATCCTTGTCATCTAACCTGTTATCATGTTGCTTCTGCAATGCCTCCTCAAGTGCTTCCTCTAATTGAGCAGTAGGTGATGGTGGCTTCTCAGGAATAACACCTTTCTGTCTTAGGATATCATTCCATTCGGTGTCTTCGCTCTCATCCACTTGTACCTGAACTAATGGATCATTCTGCATTTTGGAATTAAGTACTTTGTAAACCCAAAAATTTGTCTAACCGAAGTAAATGGAGATCTCTTCTTCAACAGCCTGTTAGTTAAGTAGACATCTTCAATTTTTTTCAACTTTCCAAAAGGCCGATTAAGATAATGTTGAAAAATGCATTAATGGTAACGAGGCAAAAGGAACTATAGAAAAAGCAGCATCAAAGAAAAACATTCAATGGTTGTTTATTTTCTCTTTCTAGCCAATAAACTGCTTAAAATATCAGTTTTGGGAGTTTTTGTGGATTTTGGTCCGCTTTCAGGATTGGATTTACTGGCTGTGATCGCCTGCCTACTTTTTCTTGATGGAGGTTGTGATTTGCTAGGTCTCCCAGATCGGGTTGATCTCTGAGTATCCACTTCGTAATCTTCGCCGTTTTCTGAGGCCACTATTTCATCTTCTTCTTCACGATCTGATATAACCACCGATTCACTTACAGGAAGAGAAGTCTTCTTTTTGGGAGAATTCTTCCTCTTTCTGGTTGAGGCAACTGAAACTGATTGTTCTGGTGTAGGTGAGATTTCAGGTTCTATAGTATCTGTGTGTGACAACGGTGCAGTAATATTAGTAGCAGGTGTAGGTCTCGACGGAACATCTTGACTAGGTGAATATGATGCATCTGCGGTGTAGTTGGCTCTTTTTACCTGTCTCATCAATGTCTTAATTTGCTCTGGATTATCTGAATGTATTCCACCACCACTAGAGACAAGTAGGTCTACCTCATTTCCAATTTCCTTATCGATAAAATCTTTGAGAGCATCCTTTTCATCCTTATCGACAAATTTCTTAACAGCTTCATTCATACCAATTTCTGGTAATAAAGATAATTGCATTTTGTGCAAAAGATCATTAACCAAAGTTTGTACTTCCAGCTCACCCCCACGTTCATTAATTATCCTTTCCATATCAGCATCATTGACTGCCGAATTAATGGTTTTTCTAGAAGTTAAATTTTGCTGTCTTCTGCTCTTGTAAAATTGAACGACATTATTACCGTTGGCCACACGTCCGACAAATCTGTTACTGAATCTTCTTGGGTTTTCTACCTGGTAGTCAATCATCGTCTGATTGTTATCTGGGCTACTGTAGTCTACACGCAATCTAATTAACGGTAGCGGCAAGTGTTGTTCATCCATTTCATCTAAAGCGTCACCCAATTTACGTTTCGTTTCATCATTAGCTTCTTCAATCATCTCTTCAATTTGATCTACAAGATATTTTGATATACCTTCCTTATCATGAGGTCTCAAATAGTTAATATCTTGCAATGAAACCGACCTCATCAGAAAAGTTCTTACAGTATTTAATGGAATTGGTATAAGTTCTGGTGGCTGGTCATGACGAAGTTGTAGGATAAATACATTCTTGGGTTTAGCTTCGGCATCACAAAGTGAAGTTGCTACTGATGAACCTGGCTGTAGGACATCAAATTGTTTAGATGGATTATGAATCAAATGTGGGATGCACTCGTGTTCGTGACCCCAAATCACTAGATCTAAAAAATCTGGTAAGAACTGTTCAGGTAAAAATGCAGTGTTGGTATGACCAGTATGATTTTGATGGACGCACATTAAATTAAACCATTCACCTTCTCTCATTGATGGTATTTCAAAAGTAACATTTCCCTCTTTGAAAGTACGAAATAACCTTTCATCACGAACTGAGGCCATTCCATATAATGCCAATTTGGTTATTCCCTTCTGAAATAAAAGTGGTTTTACACAAATTCTATCTGCCTCTAACACCTTGCCGAAATGATTGATCAACCCGCTCACTTGCAAAAGATCCATTGGGCACAGTAAACTCTCACCACTAGCATCATCATGATTACCTGCAGTTGCAAATACAGGGATCGAAACATTAAAATTAGGATCTTCGTAATTGACATCTGTAAAATCGTTGTAGTGAAATACCTGTGAAGGATCGCTCAAAAGTTCCAATTCACAAGGCTTATCTCCCATACAACCCATCCTGAGAGATTTCATAACTTGATAAAAAGATTTCTTGGAAGGTTTGTTGACATGGAATAGATCACCGCCTTGTAAAACCATATCAACATTGTAACTCTTGGCTAGCATCATTATTTCATGGAAAGTCTTCCAAGAATCATCACCGGTGATAGGATCAGCCTCATTATATCCCACATGGTTATCAGTAGTAATCAGTATACGTATCGTATCAGTATCTGGGTATTCCATGATCTTAATTGAGTGAACTCTTCGATGTCAGTTGATACAACTGATCTTATGCGTAATATAAGAATACAAGCGATGATGAGTTTTAAATTCAATGATGAATCAATATTAAACAAAAAAAAGGACCAAGACTACGCAGGTGAAGAACTCAAAGGAACAAATAATGACGATTTCACGATCTTTAGAAACTAGTAATGATAATGTTGTTAAGTTGTACGTTATAAGACATGGGCAAACAGACTATAACATTAAGCAGATCATGCAAGGCCATAAGGATATAGATTTGAATACAACTGGCTTCGAGCAGGCCAAACTGCTGGGTGAAAGACTTGTTGAAGATTCTATTACTTTTGATTCGGTGGTTAGTAGTGACTTGACCAGGTGTAGACAAACTGTAGCTGCCGTTCTAGCAGCATCAAGCCAGAATGTACCTGTGAAGTACTACTATGAGCTAAGAGAACGTAGGATGGGGGTTATAGAGGGCATGCAAATTAAAGAAGCTGAACAGTATGCTGCTGAACATGGTATGAAAACGTTTAGAGAGTTTGGTGAGACTCCTCAAGAGTTTTTAGACAGATTTGCAACTTGTTTTGCAGCTGTTGCGGAACAGGCTGCCGCAAGCAACGAGAAAAACGTTGCTGTCTTTACTCATGGTGGATCTATTAGATCTCTGCTAAGCTGGATTGGCGTTCATACGTCTTCCAAGATATCTAATACTTCTATGACGGTGATAGATTATCACAAAGATACGAAGCAGTTCGAACTTAAAGTTGTTGCTGATGATGTACACCTATCAGGAGGATCAGGGTCAATAAGATTTGTTGGGGATTCAAGAGTTTTATAGTTGTGGTGTAATCTTGTATTATTTGGCTACATTACCAGTGTTTAGGATGCATTATTTCAAAATTTGATAGACGATCTTGTTTTAATTGGAATACATAAAAGTAGCAGTTTTAGGAGTAGCAACCAATGTATCATAACAAGGCTTATGGATATGAACAAGTAAGATTCTTATCGCAGAATCCCAACCCAAATGTAGTACTTGTTGATGTCAGAGAACCTGCAGAGTTCCAAGAGATCAATATTCCTACATCGATTAACGTTCCTTATAGGTCCTATCCTGATGGACTGTTAATGGATTCTGAGACTTTTTTTGATACTTTTAGAATAAGAAAGCCTGACTATGAGAAAGAACTGGTTCTTCTGTGTGCATCAGGTAGAAGGGCTTCTGAAGCTTCCAAAGTTGCACTAGAGGCAGGATATAGTCAAGTATCTCTTTATCCAGGGTCTTTAAAGGATTGGATATCCAGGGGTTAAGGATCAGTAGATGGGTTTAGGGTTAAGATGTTTGGCTTTATAGACATTTATATAAGATTCGTGTAAGTTGTTCAAAAGGCATGTCGTACGATGCCTTAACTCCTTGTACTTTAATCAACTCGAGAAACGGCATTAGCAAAATAAGAGCGTACTCATGTTTAGATCTTTGAATCTACAAAGAGCTGCATTCCAAAAACCAGCAAGAACTTTGATGAGATCAATGTCATCTGCAGGGCCAAAACCATATAACTTCGAAGATGTCAAGAAGCTGGTTCAACATCCAGAACAAGGTAAGGTCCTCGTTGATGTGAGAGAACCAAGGGAACTTGAGCTATATACTATGCCTAGTGCCATCAATTTGCCCTTTCAAAGTGCACCTTCAGCCCTTTCATTACCAGAAGATGAATTTGAGGATAAATTTCAAGCTCCTAAACCCAAGAACAATGAAGAATTGATCTTCTTCTGTGCAAAAGGTTTGAGAGCAAGGGCAGCTGAAGAGCTGGCAAGATCTTACGGTTTTGAAAATACAGGTGTGTATGAAGGTTCTATCAGCGATTGGCTTGCCAATGGTGGTGACAAGGTTAAGACGGAGTAATCAAAAGTCTTGTATGTAGATTCGTATGTATATTCGTATAGTATATCACCTGTTAAATTCAAATTGCTTAAATTCCTTACCCAACCTCTTCTTCCTCTTTCTCTCCATGACTTTCTCACGTTGCTTGGATTTCATGTGTTCAAACTTCCATGTCTGAACTAGTTTACGTCTTTCAGAACGTTTTAGATGGAATTTACTATTATTTCCTTTGTTTAATTTGTTCTCGTAATCCTTAACTATTTCATTTTCCAAGTCTCTGTTCTTCATGGTTTGTAATCTTGACTTTGTACTCTGTAAGTTCTTCTCGATGGATTCAACTTCTTCTTGCGGCAGCTTAGATACCAGTTTACGATCCTTTAATATCGCTTGCATCTCTTCGATTTCCTTCTGTCTGTATTCATCCAAGAATCCATAACGTCGCCTAATAACAGTGGAATCAATAGGACCACCTGTGGCTTTATCAAACCTAATATCTTGGTATAAATTTGGATTCTGATTTTTAGATATGTGCAATCCTGGAATATCTCTCACTTTTGAAACAGGTTTTTTCGCTGTTTGTTCAGTTGGTGCATGTTTATTCTTCTTCTTCAACTTCCTGGACTTATCACTACTTTTCTTGGAGCTGTGTTCTTCAAAGAATTCAGAATCTGAAGATCCTGATCCCGATCCTGATTCTGGTTCTGGTTCTGATTCTGATTGTTCAGCAGGTTCAGGCTCAGACTTGGTGTTACGTTGCAGTTTTCGCTCATATCTGGGTTTACCATTCGATTTGCGACTGTCGTTGTTTTCTTCCTCCTCTTCTCCCATCATAGCGTCGGCTTTCTTCAAAGATCCAAAGGATAGTGTTCTTAATTCATCATCGCTAGACTCATCGCCACGTTTTTGGTTGTTTCTCTTGAGCAACTCCTCTAAATCCTCTCCATCATCAGACTCAGATTCTACACCAGGCTTGATATTCTTGAAATAAAAAGACATGAATACCCTTGAAGACCTCGAATAAAATATCTTTAGTGGTTGTTGTTGTTGTACCTCATCGCATCTCATCGCTTGAATAATTTTTTAAATGAGTCGCACACTACGGATTTTCCATAATTTAACCATATAAAGTTCTAACGTGATAGCACCCAATAGATCGGAGCTTTCTGTTGCTAAATTTTCTGGAGTATGTTTAATTGCTCGTCCAAAACTCTATGGCACTTCTTCTTATAATTCCAGGTTTTCTAGTGATGGAGTTATTAATTACATATGTTTCTTGGATGGTCTTTCTTGTAAGACGTTTATTGATCAATTACATTTCTTAAATATTTTAAATGCAGTTATGTCATACATTAAAATGACATTTCTGTCCCTTTGTCTTTTTCTAATTCGTCTTTCACCCATATTATTGATTGTACCATTATCTACAAGATAGTTTACAACACACCACTGAAGTTCAACTACTTTCAATAGTTTCTTTTAAGCTCAACTGTCTAGAGTGCGTATCGAAATGGTTCGATAGTTCTTGAAAAGTGTATTTGGCTGGATCAACTTCCATTGTCTTCTTATCCTTAAACGTTACTTTGATTATAGGCGACTTATTAGAAGCACTACTTAAAACCTCATTCTGTATCTGGGTACCTAATTGTCTTTGAGCAGGTGGGATTGAGCTAAGTAGAAGTCTCGCAGTTTTAGCTAGCTATTGTTAGTATATCTATCCTGACAACTGGTTGGTGGTTTTTTAGGAGCCACTTGACGTTGTAAAGGTCTTGAGATCATAACATACCTTCTTTTCCAAATGGATTGAATTTTACAACAATCTTCGAGAAGTATTTGGTGATCATTTGCGGGCTCTCTCTCCTGAAATTATCTCGTATTATTTATAGTCTTATCAATGTCTAGTTTATAATTTTTCAATAGACGTGAAGTGAAAAAATCGATGAGCTTAATACAAGCTACATAAAAAAAATTAAAAAAATAAAAAAAAAATAAAAAATAAAAAAACACTACTACGCTAGCTCTATGTGTGAATGGTACTAATAAGCCTTGTCCCACTCTGTTTATCTCTTTTTATATGCAACTATTGGAGTTGAGGATCATTCTTCTCGTTTACTACAATTCGTCATGTTCCACTTTCTTTGCTTTACCGCTCTTGATGGCATCAACAAACTGTTGACGCCTACTACCTGGTCCTTCTTGAGGATTGTAGCCCAGCGATTTCTTTAAGAACTTGGAAACTTGTGCTTTTACCAGTGGACCGTCTTGGAAGACGTGGTATTCATCATTATGAGGATCAAAGACTACAAGTAGACTTTTCTCGCTATTTTTCTGTTTCTCAACAAGACCTTGTAAAAATCCATAGATATTAGGGTAGGATTTTGCCAAATTATCATCTGATGAGAGTGGGCCCAGTTTATTGTTGGGGATCATAAAACAGTTATAGGAACCTAACCAATCTAGAGCAATACTCTTGTAAATTGGTGATAGCTTTTCCTTTTTGGAGAAAAGTATTATGGAAGGCCTTGTGGATTTACCAAACATCTCACTCAACTTGTTTAAATTTAGCAATCTTCGAACATAATTCTTCATTCTCGATACTGTGAAATCTATAATGGGGGCCAACTTTCTTTCACCTTTATAAACTTCACTCGCATGATTCCCCAATTTAACCCTTTCTGAATATGGTTTAGATAAATCGACCCTGGGAGGTCTATAAACCATCAGCGTTGGAAATCCCTGGATTCTGTTCTGGGCGCATAATTGTTTATTTTTGGGTAAGTCACAATTAACAGAGGCAACTTGCGCAATGCCATCTAGGTTTTTGGCAACTTTCTTCATAATGGGTTTCAGTTGTTGGCAATATCCACACCATGGTGCATAGAATTCTACTAAAGATGTGTGATTGGTCCCATGGATGACTTTGTCAAAATTCTTTGGTGTCAACTCCATTAGATGTGGATCTTCATCGTAAAAGTTCTGGGCCCATACTAGATTTGATACTTGAATAATGGCAGCTATTAGAAGTTTCAAGATCCACATCTTAACCAGCTAGTGGTTCTTTCCTGGTTCCCGGTTATTCTTTTAGTTGGTGACACCTTTTGGGTCTAAAAAGTAGTCACTTTTCATCGAAGATCATTACATCGCCTCTTGTGTGTTCTTCATAAGAATGGGAAAGGGAAAAAAGACAATAGAAACCACCAAGATAATTTGTATTCACTTTTCTAATTAAGCAAAGATGTCTTCTGAATTAACAGGAAGTTCGCCATATGCCTTTTATGCCTTCCACCAACTCTACAATCATTTAAATGGAAATGATAAACTGCAATCCCCTAATTCAACAAAGACCTTTTTAAAGATTTGCCAAACATTGTATCCTGATTATAAAGCCAGCCCTACTGAGAAAGCCTCACTCTTTATTACATGGAATAAAAAATCAAAGAAGAGTGACAAATATAGTCTGAGAGGTTGTATCGGCACATTTGCCAAACCAACACTAGTTCATGGGATTGAAAAATATTCACTGATTGCGGCTTTGGAAGATAGTAGATTTCCACCAATCTCCAAGAGCGAATTGAAATCGTTGAAATGTAGCTGTAATATCCTACAAAATTTCACGACCATTTATGGAAAGTCTAAAGGTGATATTTACAACTGGGAAATTGGATTGCATGGAATCGAACTATTGTTTAAAGAGCCAAGTTCAGGTATTACTCTCAGTGCAACTTTCTTGCCTGAGGTGATGTCAGAACATAACTGGGACAAGGAAGAAACTTTCTTAAATTTAATCTATAAGGCTGGCGTTAATTCTCATTTGGAAGAAGTGTTGGATCATTACGATCAATATTTCGTTGAAGTTATAAGGTATGAGGGTAATAAGAGTGCAATTACTTATGAGCAATTTGAGTCTGGATTGCTAACATTGAAATAATAGTTAAAATTTTTAATTTAGATTGGATAGGGAAAGGAACGGGAATTTTATTTTATGATTACTGCTAATATATATATATATATATATATACGAAGGATATAAAAGATGGGCAAGGAAATATTCCATCGCTTTAGTTCTTCAATTGGTCTTATCTTGTGGACCTCTGTAGACGTGATATGGTGAAGCCTGGTTAGAAGAAAAGATTAAAGTGTCAGCGATAACAGTGTTCTGGTTTCTTGAGGTTGCATAAACAATGAAATCTGAAATATCCTCAGCATATAATGGAACGGTATCTTGGTAGACCTTCTTTGCCTTTTCATCATCACCACGGAATCTAACCATTGAAAATTCAGTGTCCACATTACCAGGATCAATACCAATAACTCTAATTCTAGTATCAACCAATTCCTTACGCAAACTTTCCGTGAATGCCTTAACAGCATGCTTAGTTGCACAGTAGATAGAGCCGCCAGGGTATGCTTCTCTACCAGCGACTGAGCTAATGTTAACAACATCACCAGAATTCTTCCTTTTAAAGATCGGCAAAATCGCTTGAGTTACCTTGATTAAACCTAACACGTTGGTATTAAACATACCTTCCACATCTACATCCGCAATTTGTCCAACCTTTTCAGTACCTAATGCCTTACCAGCATTATTGATTAAAATATCGATGTCTTGAAATTCCTTTGGCAATTTATCTAAAAATGGGTTGATAGTATCAAGTGCACTAACATCTAATTTACCAATATGAACTTGTGCACTTGGATAAGTCTTTGCAGTGTGTTCCTTAAATTCCTGTAGCTTTTCTAGTCTTCTTGCAGCTAAAACCAATTTAATTTGACCATTTGATGCATCCAAATATTCCTTTGCAGTTGCTTGACCAATACCTGCTGATGCACCTGTGATAAACACCGTCTTACCTGCAAGTCTTTCAGCTGCCTTAATACCTTGAGACATCTCTATCAGAATTACTATATCCTACTTCAACACCTTGTCGAGATCGTTGTGAAACTTCGAGTAATTAGGATTGTCTCTAACTGTTAGATTCTGATAAAATCCTTGAATTATATACCCTTATGGTTTCAATGTTGATCCTTCGGGGTTCGAGCACCGAAGCACCTGTAGTAAAAGTAAGAAAAGTCGCTACTGTGGATCAACGAATATTTACGAAATAAATAAGAACTTATCAATTTTATTTGAATTGGTGGTAATTATTCAACATCTAATTGTGCATTTTCCAAATTGTCTTTTTTGATATCTTTGAAAAGATCTGTCGGATATGTGGACTATTAATACTAGTGCACTGGAAATTTCAAAACATATATCACAGTGATTGTAGAAATGACGAGTACCCGTTGATATAAATTTGGTGTGAAATACGTTAAATTGCTGTACCAAATTTTTGATATTAAAAATCAAAAAAATAGATCTTCCCCGCCAGGACTCGAACCTGGAATCTTCCGGTTCGTAGCCGGACGCCGTGACCATTGGGCCACGAGGAACAAGATTCGTTGACCTTTAGAAGGAGACGTTGTATTATTAGTTAGTTTACAATTGGCGTGGGATAATGTGAAACTTTATGTTTTGGAATTGTATTAGTGAATTAATAACCTGTAAAATGTCAGACGGGGGTAATACAATATATATATTCCAGAAGTTAGTTTTCAAACGAACAAAAGTATTAATACAGTCTTTCAGTTTTGAAGAACCATGGGAAGTCTTTTTTCGAACAGATGGAAAAAATTAAAAAAAATTACAACTGGACACTACCGGATTCGAACCGATGACCTTCTCCTTGCAAGGGAGACGCGCTACCAACTGCGCCAAGTGCCCATAAAGTACTGTAAGCTTCCAGGTGGGAAAAGAAACAAGTAAATCACCAAAAAATAAAATAGAATCTTATAGTCTATTATCAGTGAAGGTGATGAGAGCGAGAGTTTCCAAAGCTATTAGTGCTTCTAATAAAGATTGGCTTCCAAGGAATTCTTGAAGATCATATTTAGCTGTTTTATCTGATTTCCCTACCATTCCTATATTTGCGTTCCTTGATTACGTTGAATCACTTTTTCGATATACATGCTAATTATATCAGATCAAACTTTGGTTTTAAAACGACGCTTGGACTATAAAAACTGCAAAGCGTCACAAGAGCAAATATTCCTAAAAAAACGGTTTAACACATGTAGACAAATGTAGATATGCTTATATACATAATTTATCGTATTTTTCATGTGGAAGATGCTTCTTCCTCGTTCGATTCAACCGAATGAGGAGTTTCGGAAGGTTCAATGGTATCAAGTTTATTATCATCAACAGTTGGTGAAGCACTTGCAATATCAGCGGCCATACCGTCCTCTGGGAGTATTGGCGTCAAATTGAGCGGTTTTGTGGCAAAAGATTCCTCGAATTTGCTGTAATCTAATGGCTTTTCATCTCCAGTCATCTCTCTATATTTATCAGTGACTACCTGTTCCAACTCAACCGAATTTATGTAAACCAAAGAATCTTCCGTGTTGTAAATTCTTGCATTCAAAAAGATCAAATGGAAATCCTCAAGGACTTGGTTCAAGGAATCAAACGCAAACGATTCAACGGCAGAATTAATCGTTTCAAATGCTATTGGGTATCTGATTATCTGATAATAATCTGGGAATAACTCTTTCGACGGTTTCTCCAAAAAGATATCTGATAGCCTTGCCCCATCGTCACTAGTATACTCGAGCGCATACTTGTATAACTCTCTTGCTCTTTCAGTAACATTGATTCTAACTTCCTGCGGCTGAGTGGCCGCCGATGGGTCACGGACGTACTCCAAACCCGTCTTCGGCTTGGGTGGGCGACCACGACCACGACCACGGATAGACCGTGTACGGACTGCAGTCGTCTTCTTGCTTCTTCCTCTACCTCTACCTCTTGTGCTCTTCGAAGTAGTTTTGCTGGCGGTTACTAGTGGCCCAGGTGAAGCTAGAGGCTCAAGCTCTTCACTTGGTTCATCTGTTGCCATTGGCCCATCTGGAAGAGGGGGCGCCTCTTCAGCACTAGGCTCCTTTTCGACCTCAGGTTCATTGAAAGAAATTGGCGTGGGATTATCACTAGCGGCTTCCCCATCTTCGTCCTCCAGCTTTGGCTTTTTAACCTCAGGGCGTGATTTGCTGGCCTTACGTTTCTTAGTTCCTGAAGATCCACCATATCCGTCTTCTTCATCACTAACTTCGAACTGCTTGAGCCATTGTTCTTCTGTCATATTGTCGCTGTAAGTCATGGTCTTCCGCTCCCTAGTGCCACGGCCTCCATAAGCTATGCTTTCAGAATCTTCACGCTCTAATTCTGCACCGAGATCTTGATGATAAATTTCGGGAAGCTCATTGTTTTCCATTATTCTTGTTGTAATACCCATTTCCAAGGCCTTTCTTGATCTTTCAGAATCAATTTCAGCAAACTTGACCAATTCATCTTCATCCCTGGCCAGAATTTCATTGATTTCATTATCATCAATCTCTTCTTCTTCATCAAGACCGACCTCTCTTCTTCTTCTTCTTTCGTCTTCAGCATCCAGCAGTGACCTCAATAAGGCCTCTTGTTCTTCTGCAGTGGATTTGTTATCGAATTTACCAGCTTGAATGACCTTACCATCAATATCTAGCTTTTTATGGGCTTTTTCCAAGATGACTTCTTCAACAGAGTTTTCAGTGATTAGTCTTAGAATCTTGACTTCATTCTTCTGCCCAATTCTATGCGCTCTATCTTGAGCTTGTAAATCTTGATGGGGATTCCAATCAGTATCAAAGATGATAACAGTATCAGCGGTCTGTAGGTTCAAACCAAGACCACCAGCTCTGGTAGATAGAATGAAACAGAGATAGCCCGCTTTTTCATCATTAAACAGTGAGAGTAACTCACTCCTCTCATCCGACTTGGTATGACCATCCAACCTTAGATATTTAACATCGATATGCCTTAAAAAATCCTCCATAATGTCCATGATCTGTGTCATCTGGAAGAAAATCAAGACCCTATGACCAGTTGCCTTGAGCTTAGGCAAAACCCTTTCTAGTAACTCCAGCTTCCCAGCTACACGCCATATGGCAGCATTAGTCTCTCTAGTTGGGTTGATCTGATCTTCAACTGCCTCAAAAACAAATGGATGATTACAGATCTTCTTTAATTGCATGATTTGATTATTGAAACCACGCAAACCTACCATTTTCTTATTAGATTGATCGCCAACGAACAACCGACGATGCTTCAACATTTGCTGGTACATGACACTCTGCAAAGCACTCATTTTGCACTTGATAATTCTTTCCACTTTATCGGGTAATTCCCTTTCTACGTCTTTCTTCAAACGACGTAACAAGAAGGGTCGCAAAACTTTATGTAATCTTCTAATGACCAGCAGCATTTCTTCTTCACTTAGCTCTATCTTATCCTGACCACCAGCACTGGAGAATGGCGTATTGAACCATTCATCGAAAGATTTGACAGAATTGAAAATTTTGGGCAAGGCAAAATTTAATAAAGCCCATAATTCTGGTAAATTATTTTGTAAAGGGGTCCCTGTCAAAATTAGTCTATAATCAGAATGGTAAAACGTATTTAAAGTCAATGATAACTTGGATTGCGTGTTTTTCATTCTATGACCTTCATCGATGATCATATAAACCCATTTCGGTTTAGAAAGGACAGATTTCTCTTTGATCACATATTCAAAAGTAGTCAATACGACTTCAAATTCACCGGATTTAATTATGCCTTGCTTGGCCTTTCTTTCATTGGGCGATCCTTTATAAGAGATCGTTCTAAGGGACGGTGCCCATTTCTCAAACTCTGAACTCCAGTTAGTCAACGTAGATAGAGGAACAATTACCAAGAATGGTCCCTTGATATTTTTCTTTTCGTAGAGATAAGTGAGAAGCGAGATGGTTTGAATTGTCTTACCGAGACCCATTTCATCAGCCAAAATACCGTTCAAATGGTTGTTAAACAACGAAACCATCCATTGCAAACCTTTCATTTGATATTCTTTCAACTGACCACCAATAAGGATAGATGGCTGATCTTTGATTTCTTCCTGAATCCTATGCGCTACGTTGTAATAATCGATATTAGATAATTCCTCACCATCACCACCATTCATTGCTGGGCCAATATCATGATCTTCACTATCTTCTTTCAAATGGGAATCTATCATGTCCCTAGTATATTCTTGTTGATCTTTCACAGCTCTCGTTAACGACTCTAAGAATGCATTGGTTTGTCTCAAAAGGTGTGTAATTCTCGTATCCTTTGTTTGATCCAATAACTTGATATATGCTTCTTCATCATTAGCTTTTAAAGCAACCAAACGCTCCTTAGCCTTTCGCTCGGCTCTCTTTTGTTCTTCCTTCTCAATATTAGCATGGACACCAACAAGTTTGTGACCAAATTTTACACGCTTCGTTCTGTTGTCCAATCTGCTGTTGTAATGATTAACGCATGATTCTCTAACAGCCTCTAATTTTTTAACTTTTTCTACTCTTTTTTTTTCGTACTGCAACGATTCATGCTTTTTATAAAGCTCACCAGTGAGCAAAGCATCTTGTGCATTAACGTTCCTTACCTTGGATAAAAAATTAGGATGGGTGTTTGTCAAAAGAGAGCTTTGATACCAGAGGAACTGTAAAACATGTCCCCTGACTGCCTTTTGCAAAGGTAACAGCTGTAAAGCGTAATAATCATAAACACATTCGTTCTTGATTTCTCCATCAACGGATTCATCCAAAATCTTGGATAAACAATCATCCACAGCAGTATCTAGATTCAACGCTATAAGCGTTTGGTATATTTCTTCAGCAGTATGAATATCAATCCCCGCAGGTAGAAGACCTGGCGTTATGGACAATTTAGGTTTTAGAGAATTAGGAAATAGGTTTTCATAATCAATCATCTCATTTGAGATAGGAGGTAGACAAAAAGCATCTACTATCAGATCTGGATTGTCCGTATTCACTATACGTCCCACATCCTTTGTATTCTTCACAAATTCAGATAAAGATATTGGTGCCTTTTGTTTTGGGGGTTCCTGAAGTTCCTGAAGTTCCTCCGGAATCTCTGGTTGTACCGATTGTTGTTGTTGCTGTTTTGAAGGTTCTACCGACTCATATTTAGGATGTTGCTGACCACCACTGCTACTCGAAGATTGTTCTATTTCCTCCTTCGGTTGAACATTGCCCCCCGGGGTACTCAAACTCCCACTAAGTCTACTGCCCATGCCATTAGGGGTTCCATAATTTTCATCGCTTGGCGTAGCACCCGCTGACCTTTGAGCTTTTAGTATTCTTTCCCTATGTTGTTGTTGTAATTGCTGATTTCTCAACTGTTGCTGCTGCTGCTGCTGCTGCTGTCGCCGTTGGAATTGTAATTGTTGTAGTCGAGCATTGGCCATCTGAGGCGTCATTTGTTGTGGAATAGGGTCTTGTTGTACGTGTGAACCTGACATCTGCTGCTCTTGTGGTACACGATTTTGGGATGATGGTGATTGGCCTGACCCCATTTGAGTTTGAAATTGTTGTTGCCGCTGTTGCTGTTGTTGCCGCTGCTGAAGCTGTCTTTGCTTAACAAACTCACTCAACGCCATTAACATTTTTTTAAAGTCTGGTGCATTGCTAACCGACTGTTGAATAACATTCTGACATTCTAAAGAGACAGGCTGCTGGTTCACCAACGACTTTAATGATGTAATTTGTGCCTTCAACAACTCCGACTGTTCAGCCGTAAAAATCGTAGGATGATGAGAATTTTGTCCATTGGGCTGCTGTGGACCCTGTGAACTTGACTGAGACGAGGGAGCAGATACACCTGGCGATCCTGATTTCTGATGTTGCAACTGGGGTGGAATTGGTTGTGGTGTACCTGAACCCTGGGACTGTTGGTTCATTGTTTGCATCGGTGACATGCCATTTGGAACCTGGGATGACTGTTGTTGTTGTTGCTGCTGTTGCTGCTGCTGTTGCTGCTGTTGCTGCTGCTGTTTAGCGGCAACATGCAGGACTTTGGTGAAATATATAAATTCAGGTACGTTAGGAGCATTTTCACCATGCTCGTTCCTTAATTGCTGCCATCTCTGTAAAAATATATCTCGTTAGTAAAAATATCAAGACCATATATCATCATTATAACAAACGTAATCTTTCACATACCAAGTAACAACGATTAATCTCTTCTTTGGTGAACTGCCTCTGAGGGATTTCTAAGTTCATTACAACGTAGAAAGAAGCACTTAATCAAAGATTAATATCAACTATTTGCCTTTAAAAGCAAACAAAAGAAAACCTTCGATAGAATAAACCTTAATCCAATATGCAACTCTCGAATGCCAAAAGGTTTAAGCCGCGCAAAAGATGTACCCTTGAAGACTTTAATGGACAATAACGACTGGATATTCTCTTCTCTCTCAGCCCTTTGCTCTTCTTGGTTTGAATGTACTCATTTGTTTACCAGCAACGACTCTTTTTTCCTTTCCAATTTGAAAAAAGAACTTTTCATCGTGTTGTACGAGAAATGACGGACATTAAGATAATAGAAGGAGGAATTCGCAATTTGACCGACAATTCCAGATGCAGGTTCTGTCTGGGTTCAAAGATATTTCAATTGTTTCTGTGGCCCGGAATTTACCCCATGAAACTTTATCACTCTTCAGACTCTTCCCCTTCATCATCTCCCTCGTCGCCTTCTGCGCCGAACAACATCATCATATCGAGATCATTTTGGTCTAATTCTTCGTTTTCTGGCTTGGAACGTGGTTCCTCTTCTTCCTCTTCTTCCTCTTCTTCTTCCTCTTCTTCTTTCTCTTCGTCATCATCCTCCTCATCCTGAGGTTTTTGATTTTGGTCCTGACTACGTTCGCGATCTTCTTGTTCTTGTTCCTGCTGCATCTGCTTCTTACGTTCTCTTTCTTCCTTTTGTTCTTCTTGATCTTGCTGCTCAGCCGATGGGAGATCTGCTTCCAATCGAGGTTCACCTGGATTCCAGAGTATTTCGTCACTTAGTTTTAGCTGCTTCCTCTTAAGTTCAACTTCTTTTTCTAATTTGACTATGCTGTCGATAAATCTTGATTTCAAAAGTGGATTTGTAGCCTTTTGAAGTTTCATCTTAGAATGAATTAAAGTAGACTCCAATTCGTGTAATTCATCTTTGAGCAATTCATTATGCTGCCTATCTTCATTAACTTGTTGCTTCTCAGTACCTCCAGCATCTTCTTCCTCGTCTTCGTCCTCTTCATCCTCTTCACCATCTTCCTCATCCTCTTCACCATTATCCTGTTCAACATCATCACCAGCTTCTTCAAGCAGCGCCATTCTACCTTGATCCCCATCAATACTCTTTGCTTCTTCTTGATCGCTTTGGAATGCTGCATCTAGATCCAAATCATCATCTTCTCTCTCATCTATATCAGCAAATTGGAATGAAGATTGTTCAGCATCTTGCATACTCTTAAAATTGTTTACATGAACAGCTGAAGTAGATTTTCTCATTGCCTCGTCTTCATCAATTAATTCGTATTGAACGTCTTCTGCTTGTTCATCAAACTTCAACAACCTTTCTACTACCTGTTCCACATAATCAAATTCACCATGCCCCATACGACGTCTAAACCTTCTATTCCTGACATTGTAAAGCGCCGGTGTTATACCATGTTGGTAATCATACGGTTTAAGTACTATTTCATCCATATATTTGGATTCTGCATCTGTCAGAGGCCCACCATTGAAACCTTTGACAAATTTCTTTTTAAAATCATTAATTTCGTCCTTGTAATCTTCAAAATGTTTCGATATTAAATCTTCAGAATCAGACGGTGTCAATTTAAATACATCTTCTTCATTTTCAATCACCTTGATACAGAGTAACATCTGACAAACGTCGAAAGTCTTCAATAAATTTTTTCTATCCACACTCTTGTTGACTTCAACTACAGTAGGGAGGTTCACTAGGACTGCACCATATGATGCATTGTTAATGTTGACTACAGCATGTCGTTGTCCCTTCCATTTAATACTAATCCCTGAATAGTCACCAGATTCAATCGAGTTCTTAACGAACTCTGCCCTGACATCGGGTAGAATTCTAAGTATTATACCTTCCTCCATTAGAGGATCATCCTCGACATCCGAAGCCTCTGAATCATAACCTTCACCAGGAACTCTAATGGGTTTAACTCGTAGTCTTGGCGCCCTGGAAACTTTCTCTGGCTCCTCTGAATTCTTGAGATTTAGTTTCAGCTTCATGCCACCATTGGGCTCGGGGCTCTTCTCCTTTTTCTTACCTAAGTTGATCTTCAGTTTGGGCCCTTCACCTTTCTCTTCTTTCACCTTGGTTTTTGAACGTCCTCTCTTTGGCTTTGGTTCTGACTCAGGATTCTCAGGATTGTCTCTCTTCTTAATCTTGATAACTGGCATTCTAATTAAAAGCAATCTGGACTCTGTATAACACCCTCTCAGATGTTCTTACTTTTTAATACTAGTATATACCGTTCTAAGGTGGTTAATATTGTTTTTATGTCGATTGAATAGAATAATAACAGTAATAAAATAAATAAAATAAAAAAACTGCGAAAAGTTAAGTGATGAGCTGGTGAAATACTAATAAAAAGAAAGGCTAAAATCCCATTTAAAGGTCAACCTTGACCATCATGTCATTGCCTGTCAGGAGCTATGCACAAGCAAGCAAAATCAAACATTTTTATGGGTCAAAATTCTTGCTCAATGAAAAGATACATGGTAAAATATTGGATAAACTAAAAATTGAAAAAACTTTTAAGAAACTCAGTGAATTGAAGGTATTAGATCTTTATCCAGGTCCTGGACAGCACTCTTCAATCTTTTATAATCGATATAAACCCAAACAGTATGGTTTAATGGAGGCTAGACCAGATTTCCACAGGTTCTTGAGGGAACAATATGAAAAGTCACCAATCCAAGTCTTTGGCAAAGACCCCTACGAATGGACTTCCTATACTGATTTAATTAATAATGAAAAGGCATTTGTTCCCGAGAAACAACCCCATGAGACACTCAATGACAGGTTCATGATTATAGCCAACTTAACCAATACTACGCATGAAGGTTTGCTAATGCAATGGTTCAACTGTATAGGAAATACCAATTGGTTACAGAGATTTGGACTGGTTAAAATGCTATTATGGGTTCCGATTTCTTCAGCAGCAAAGTTATTGGCAACTCCTGGTATGCATGTGAGGTCAAAGTGTTCCGTGGTTAGGGAAGCATTTACAGAAACTAATTTAATTGCTATTTCTGATGGTAACGAGAGAAAACAATTTGATAAGGCACTTTGGAAGTCAAATGATCCTCTAGTATTCCCAAATGAAGATACATACCCTGTTCGTGGTAAAGGAATTGCATTATTGGAAATCAATCCAAAGAAGCATACAACAGATTTGGATAATTGGGATTATGTCACCAAGCACTTACTCATTTTAAGAAAAACCCCACTGAAGGATGCTGTAGAGTCTCTAGGGCATGGTGCAAAGGAGTATTTCAGTCAAAAAATCGAGGATCCAAAATTCTTGAAAAGACATCCTGTAGATTTGAACAATGAAGATTTTAATTATTTGACCCATTTGTTCAATTTGTGGCCTTTTAAACCTGATATATACATGGACTTCATCGACATTTACCAGGAAGATGAATAATACTGAAAACGTGGAGTTACACGCACGTCGGCATAATCCTACCTATATTTATCTAGCACTGCATTGATTGAAAAAGTATTTTGTATCTATTATTCTAAATCCTCTGAAATACCTCTATTTTACAGAAAACTATTGTACACAAAGTGAATTTGACCCAAATTAATCATCATTGGGCCTTGGGTGAGTCTCGGCATATTCGATAGCCTTTGCCTTAACGTATTCTTCAGCCTTACTATCGTTTTGTGCCTCTTCAAATTGTAACCATTTGTTAAAAAAGAATTTAGCTTGCTTTCTCGTGAGTTTTTTAACAATAGCACGTTCAAACAGGCCTTCAACCTTTTTCTTGTCACCAGTCTTCATTTCTTGATCTATGTATACATTCCACAAGTCGATTCTTTTAGGAACATCGGCGATCAAACCTTCAAATAAGGAACGTCCTCTTTCTGGCTCACCTTTATTGAATTCAAGTTGTGCAAATTTCCTCACAACATCAATGTGATTGCGCTTTGGTAAAACTTGTAGAGACTTGGTCAAAATTGCACGAGCCTCTTGTGGTTGATTTTGGGTAATCAGATATTCACCCCAGGATACCCAAATCGACACCTTCTCTGAACCAAATTTTTTGGCAGTGGCCTTGAACAATTCAGCAGCCTGGTCAAATTTTTCACTCATTTGATAAATACTTAGCAACTTGTTGTGAATAGTGAATGAATCCATATATTGACAAGCTCTCTTGAAAATATCCTCCAGAGTCTCGTCAGTACCAAAAGTGTTTTCCAAGTTAAGTAGGGCGACCCAGATATTCAACTTTTCAAGTTCTTCTCTGAAATTGATAGTTTTTAATGCACGCTCTGCAATTTCCCTGGCTTTATCCACCTCACTCAATTGCAACTGGAATGCCATGTAGTTCATCCAAACGACTGAAGAGTTTGGATTACCAATGATTAAACGTTCGAAGTCTCCAACGGATTCAGGCGCTCTTGTGTTTATTTCAATAGTTCTATCTTCAACAATCTTATTTTTGTTCTTTTGGCGCTTGGATCTGCTGCTCTTTGTGAAATCTTCATCTTCTGATGCAGACTCTTCATCAGGCTGCGTTTGGTCTAAAATACTAGCTGTCCAATCAAAACCTGCACTTAAACTCAATCCATCGGAAGAAATCTCGGGTTTCTTTACTGCCTTTTCTTCTTCCTCGGGTTCATCTTCGGATTCGCTGTGGTTATAATCGACACCTTCCATGACTTCATCCTCACTTTCAGAAACTTCATTTGCTTCGTCAGCTACTTCGTTGTTATCTTCAACCTTGGAGAAACGAGAAGCCTTCAAGCTTAAAGATATCTTTTTCCTTTCTGGACTAACCTTAATAACGTAAGCTTTAACTCTGTCACCGACACCAAACAAGGAATTCAAATCCTCAGGAACTTCATCAGCAATTTCAGTACGGTGAGCAAGACCACTTAGGTTGACTGTATCATCTAATTTGACAAATACACCAAAGTCAGTTACGTTTTTAACATGACCGTTAAGAGTATCACCAACCTTAATGTCATCGTAAGCTTTTAAGATCTTTAAATCACCGTTGAGTTCAGACTCTCTCAAGGTCAATAAAATACGTGTGTCATCTTGACAATTCACAACTTTACCGATAACATGCTGCATTGGTTGGTAAAACTTCTTCCATTCCTTAATGTAAGAATCTGAAAGTTTGCTAACAGGAATGAAAGCCTCCAAGTCAGAACTCAAATAAACGAAGACTCCTTTATCCGTTACGGTTTTGACTAAAGCTTGAACAATATCGCCTGACTTCAAATCTTTATGAGATTTGATACCACGAGTCTTGGCGTCTGAAGAGCGTAAGGAAAGCTTGATTTTTGAGTTCACTTCATCCACAGAAATGACTTTGGCAGAGACAATTTGGTTTTCTTTGTCTTTGAAGGCCTCCAACAGTGGAACCGAAAAGTCATCTAAGGCATCAGTAGCGGATGAAATGCCTTTAACACCATTGCCCAAGTCCAATAAAACGCGTCTTTCACTTACATTTAAAATACGTGCTGGGATTTCACTACCAGGTTGAACATCCTTAATGCTACTGATAGCGTGAGATCTACCAGTCACTGAAATAAATGCATGTTCTTTATCAATATTTGTAACTCTAACTTTGAAAGCCGTTCCAAGTGGGTAACGGTCTTCAAGATCACCAGAAAGCTCAGCGCCATTATCTACCATGTCTAGTGCAGATACCCTGGCCTTGAGGTGTGGAGAAACAGTTAGCCACATGTTGTTGTTGAAGTAGTTGTTGATAAACCCGATAACTTCTTCTCCAATTTGCACATCTTCAATGTTTTTGGCTTTGAAGTCGTTACCTTCTAACTTAGATGGTTTCGCGGTTAGCTCCAAGACGGTTCCTTTTGCAACTTGGTGCGTAATAGGCAAAAATTTATGACTCTTGAGGTCATGATAACCAATGATGCGTACATCAATAACATCGCCCTTCTTAAAGTTAACCAAAGGCTGTTTTGGATCCTTAATATCTTCGAATTTATCAAAAACTTCTGCAACATCGACTCTACCGAATAAATTATCAGCCAAAGCAATATTCAGTTGGTTCTTCTTCACAGCTTTAACCCTACCTTTAACAATTCCACCGAGGGTAAATTCATCCAGATATTTAATACGTTCATCCACGGAGTTAACTGCCTCACTCTCAGATTTCTTGTTCTTTGACACGTCTTTGGGTTCTTTCAACGTCAACAAGAATCTTTGGTGTTCGTCATCTGTCCTCAACAAATATACAATAACAGATTGGTTTGCATAAAATGTCCTACTGATATCCACATCTCTGCTTTCTACAGCATAACTTGGAAGAACCAAACCGACATATTTACCGTTGAATGCAACGAACAGACCCTTTTCAGAAACCGATTTGATGTAACCATGCATTGGAGTCTTTGGTTCTTTAGATTTAATATCCTCATAGTTAAGAGGCAAGAAATCTTCCTTTGCATCCTTAATTAGAGACTCCTTTAACGAAATGTTAAAGACATGAGTCCTAACGTCTTTATCTATGACCAAACCTTTCAATTCAGACCCAATTTTGATCTTCTTCAAAGAGGCTCTGTTCTGTTCGACTCTTGCATCAGAAAGATGACCAACATATATCACACCACGCAGGCCTACATCCTTCAACTCCACAATCACCGAATCTTTTGTCTTTTCTGCAACGAAAACATCAACCAAGGTTCTTCCGGGAATCATCTTTTCGATGGATTCCTTCTGTTGAGCCAAGAGGTTATTCGAGATCTTACAAGTAGTAATAATCCTCCTTCTTCCTTGATCAACTTGTAATAATTTTACCTGCACTGTCTGCCCTAATCTTAAATGATCTTGAGGTCTTCTTACAAAAACTTCTGATATTTCAGGGTTAGGTAAAAATCCTTTCAAATTACCAAAAAAACTCACAACACAACCTCTGGAGTGAAACTGCTGGACTGTGGCGACAGTGACGTTATTCGAATTTTGTAATTCGTTGGCTGAATCGTAGGAGCTAATTAGTTTAACTTTTTCTTCATCAAAACTAACTAAGGATTTCTTTAGAGTTGCAAAAATGCGGCCTCTAGAATCTACGGTCAACACTCTGCACTTGACCTTTGAACCTATCTTAAACTTTCTTTCAGGATAAACTAATCTAACATCAGAAATGTGGAAAGATGGAACGTAACCCCTAAATTGACCACCAAATAGCTTCAAATCTACACCTTTAGAAGAAACGGCAGTAATTTCACAGCTACCTAAAATTTCACCTGCCGGTATATCTTCCGCCCTTAGGTATTTTAATTCCAAAAGTTTTGGATCGGTGGCTAATTGATATAGCTTGTCGACACCGTTGTAACCCAGCACTCTGGCGTCGCACCTATCCTTTGAGGTTTCTGAAAGATCGCCAGCCTTGGATAAGTGCACTTGACCAAGCCTTTCATCGTCCAGAGCCAAATAAACATATTCGGAGTCACGGCCCAAAATCTTACAATTTTGGCAGGTATGACCAATTGGGAAAGCATCTAAAGCCTCATCTCTAGTCCAACCAGATCCTAGAGACATGATATTAGATAAAGTGGATAAAATGAGCGTCTTCTCATCGGACTTAGATGGCAATTGACAAATGATGCGACACCTGATATTAGAACCAATGGCAAAATTGTGCTTCAATTCTTCTTGTGCAAATACACGTAGTTGATTAATTCCTAAAAATCCTGGCAACATACCAAAGGCCTTACCAAGAACACCTTGGGGAGTAATCTTTTGACACATGAAATCTACCACTTGTCCTGGCATAACGGCGTCAATAGACGAAATCTGGGTTATCTTGTTATTCTTCGATCCAAAATCGAAATTAACTGTAACGGTTCTCCCCGATTTTTTAGTGACATTTGCCAAGAACACAGATCCCGGCAAGCACTGCCAGTCCTGCGGTATGTCTTTCTTCAGGATAAACCCAGTTAGCCCTTCAATACCCAGGTCCAAAATAGCACCATGATCTTCCATACTTTTCACAGAACATTGAACTGCGGAATACTTATCCACATCCTCTTCACCAAAACTGTTTACTTCGGATGGCTCAATTGAGAGTTCTATTCTCTTCTTCTCCTTCTTTTTCCTTTGCGGATTCATTGCTGAATTAACATTAACACGACATCTTAACCATTGTCCTAATTTAAAGTACTGGTTCAAATTCGGTAATTCCTTCGATTTTTGAGCTTCCACTTCATCCTCATCCTCAGAGTAGTCATGGTCACTATCTTCTTCTCGATCACTCCCCTCCATTTTATCATCCAATTGCTCCAATATAGACGTGAACTGCTCTGAAATGTGGGTCATGGTAACAAATCCCGAAATACCATCCGTGAACGAAACCGTCACATCCTTCTTGCTAATCGAGGACACTTGACCCAAAATGTAGGAACTAGGTTTTAAGCTCTTGAAACTAACATGCTCTACCACATCAAATGTCTCATCCTCATCAACAGCTGCTGCTTTACCATCTGCTTCAGCGGTTGCTTTCTTTGCGGTCTTCTTCTTCTTTGCAGGCCTAACACCGAGATCCTCAGGCTCATTGCTTTGATCTCCAAATAACACCTCACTAGCAGCCTCATTAGCAACCTTCTTCAATTCTAGCGGTGTCAATGCAGATCCACCACCTCTTGGAAAAGAGACTTCCGACGTATTCTTAAGCACTGAGCTCGTAGGTGCCTTCGTAGAGTCCTGTCTCACGAGTGGACTCTCATCTCTCTTTCTTTTATCAGGCATATCTCCAGTAAACCTCTAATGAACAACTATTGAGAACTTCCTGGCAAGCTGCCTCTTTTGATCTATCCTACTACTACTTTATTTCTCATCTCAAAGCTCATCTCAAAGCTCATCTCATCTCATCGCTTTTATAAAATTTTCTAAGCTGAAAAATCATGTACTACGAACTTTTTTTTTCAATAAACTCTTCGCATCAAATCAGACCGCCAATCTAATTCTCAAAACTATCGAGTATATTAGCCAGTAAATATCCTGGTATAACACTACTAGACTCTTATTTACTACTGTAATTCCCTAAGATCATTATCCTCTGCTTTTTCCTCCAGTTTGCACTCCCTGGTTTCCGACCAACATGCCCAGAAGCTTGATGGTATGGAATTCAGATTGCTCTTATATCAACTGGCAACGATTCTAAAGCAGTATAGTAATCGTTTACACTAAATGAAAATGTCTTCTTTGATCAGTTATTCTTGTACAAAGCAGATTTTGTATACTCCAGTAGAGAAGCGTAAGAGCGATTACCGGGAGAAGAACTTCTCAAGACTCTCGAATAAGAATTATAACAACTTCTATAAAACACGAAGACTGTAGCAGAAGCCAATAAGAACATTGAATGGATATCTGATAGATTTTAATGCAAGAGATGAACGGTCCTCGTAACTCAGAAGATCGTCATGGGAATGGTTCTCATGGAAGGAACTCACAAAACAGATTTTCGTTCTCGTCTGTACAGTCAGGTTCTACTGCAGCCACATTAACGTCAGTCTCAAACGCTGAACAGAACCGTACTGAGCCATATGCAGGTGCGACTTTTGAGACTGTCCCTAGTTCTATCGTCTCATTCCATCATCCTCATTCGTTCCAATCAAGCAGCGTGTTAGGAGGTTCAATGGCCTCAAGCACGATGGGCAGGGGAGGTCGCAGGTCGACGGAAGAGGAAGCACTTGTTGAGGGATCCGCAGCTCGTTCAAGAAGTCCTTCACGTAATCCTCAATTTAGACTGTTTACAGATGATCAGATTGCAGATGCTGAAGGTGCAGCCTCGACATTAGAGGCTGCCGATTACGATACAAACTGGGATTCTACACCGGCTTATGAACAGCAGGTGCTGGAAGGTTCAAGGTTTAGCTCCAGAAGGAATTCTTTACGTAGCCACTCGGTGAGATCTTCCGTTTTCAGCAGAGGCTCCTACGATTCTATGGGCAGAGAGAGTAACAGAGGTCCTTCTTTATCAAGGAGTCGACCATTGCATCCCCAATCGACTTATCATTCATCTGGACACTCATCGTCGAGTTCATCTAGGTACAGCATGAGAGATAGAATTCCATCGGAACTGGAGGATCAAGGCGATGAAATGCTGAATGATAGATCTTCCAATGGTTCATTAGCGGGATCCGTAACGGAAGATCTTCTTGACGACGATGGTGATAATTTATCTGGTCAAGATGATGCTCATACCAATGGCCATCATAAGAAAGCTGTTTACCATGCGGAATACTTGCAACCACATTATCATGAGAAGTTTTACTCTAATTTGCCAGCGAAATTGTATTATCAAAGGTTTTATGTGGCAGAAGAAGATTTAGTCATTGGTATCGGAGGTTTCCAGACTGCCAAATTCAGGCTTTACCTGTACTATCTCTCATGTTTTCTTACACTTGGTATGATTTACTTGTTGATGAGATGGATACCGTACTATAGAGTGAGACTATACGGCATTAAAGTGCCTTTAGGTAAAGCAGAATGGGTCGTGCTTGAAAGTGAATTGGGAGATTTTAGTATAGTAGACGTGAAAAGAGAATGGTATAATAGACCAATGAGTACTGTTCTACCAATGACGAAAGAACTTACAGAAGATCACACCGGTACTGCATTTAGTTTTCATCATGCTGGTAATTTGAATCCCAATATACCGATATTGATCTCCTTCGAATACAGGTATATTACTTTTATCTACTCTCCATTGGAGGATGTTTTTAGAAGTAATAACAATTGGACGGATTCTGATTGGGTCGATTTGCCAACTGTATATCGTGGGCTATCTAGTGGTACCTGTGAGGATAGGACTTTGGCTTTTGGCCGTAATAGCATCAATTTAAAGGTTAAGACAACTTCTCAGGTTTTGTTTGATGAAGCGCTCCATCCATTTTACGTGTTCCAGCTCTTTTCCATCCTTTTGTGGTCTGCAGATCAATACTATTACTATGCTGCCTGTATCTTCGTTATATCAGTGCTTTCCATTGTGGACACTTTGGTTGAAACAAAGAAAACTTCTTTGAGGTTGGCTGAAATGTCACATTTTAATTGTGATGTCCGTGTTTTAAGGGAAGAATTTTGGACCCACGTCAGCTCTACAGAATTGGTGCCAGGTGACGTCTACGAAGTATCAGATCCAGCCTTGACAGTTTTCCCTTGTGATTCGATTTTACTCACAGGTGACTGTATTGTGAATGAGTCCATGCTTACAGGTGAATCTGTTCCGGTTTCCAAAATCCCTGCTAAGGAGGATACTATGTATCAGCTGCTTGATGATTTCAAAGATACTCAAATTTCCGGTTATCTTTCTAAATCATTTCTATTCAATGGTACCAAAATCATTAGAACTCGTATTCCAAAGGGCCAATCTGCTGCATTAGCCATGGTTGTTCGTACAGGATTTTCTACGACTAAAGGTTCACTGATTAGGTCAATGGTTTTTCCTAAACCAACCAATTTCAAGTTTTATCGGGATTCATTCAAATATATTGGATTTATGACTATAATTGCTCTGCTAGGGTTTTCTGTTAGTTGTATCAGGTTTATCCAAATTGGCCTCGATAAGAAGACTATGATTTTGAGGGCATTAGATATTATTACAATCGTGGTTCCACCTGCCCTACCTGCTACCTTGACGATAGGATCAAACTTTGCCTTGGGAAGACTTAAAAATAAGAACATATTTTGTATCTCACCTACCAAAGTTAATGTAGGAGGTAAATTGGATGCGATGTGCTTTGATAAAACAGGAACATTAACGGAAGATGGGTTGGACATCCTGGGGGTTCATCTTTCTGAGCCAAGCTCGCATAATTCATTCACATTTGGAGAGCTACAGCAGAATGTACAGCAGGTTTTTCCAAAATTTTCATTGAATGATTGCAGTTCACCTCTTGACTTTAGGGCCAAAAACTTTCTCACTGCTCTGCTCACATGTCATTCTCTAAGACTAGTTGATAATGAACTACTGGGTGATCCCTTGGATTTCAAAATGTTTCAATTCACAGGCTGGTCTTATGAGGAGGATTTCCAAGAACATGCATTCCATTCGCTGTATGATCAGCGTCATGAAGGTGATATATTTCCAGAAAATTCAGATATCATCCCAGCCGTGGTACACCCCAATAGTAATTCACCTGATAATAGGTTTACCGATAACGATCCTCACAACTTTTTGGGCATTGTAAGAAGCTTCGAATTCCTGTCTAAACTAAGGAGGATGAGCGTGATTGTTAAACCAAGTAGTGATTCTGTATTTTGGGCATTTACAAAAGGTGCACCAGAGGTCATATCAGAAATTTGTAACAAAAGTACCTTACCCCAAAACTATGACGAACTTCTTCATCAATACACTCATACAGGTTATAGGGTGATAGCCTGTGCGGG
The DNA here is from genome assembly GCA_030571545.1 of Zygosaccharomyces gambellarensis. Lineage (NCBI taxonomy): Eukaryota > Fungi > Ascomycota > Saccharomycetes > Saccharomycetales > Saccharomycetaceae > Zygosaccharomyces > Zygosaccharomyces gambellarensis. Next base: position 445,760 of record JAJLXU010000006.1, read on the forward strand.
CAAGACGTTACCCAAGAGAACCTGGTTATATTCCCAAAAGGTGGCAAGAGAAGAAGTCGAGAATAACCTCGAATTTTTGGGATTTATCATTTTTGAAAACAAATTGAAAGATGCCACTGCCGGTACCTTAGAAACCCTTAGAGAAGCAAACATTCGCACCATCATGTGTACTGGTGATAACGTTTTGACTGCTATATCCGTTGGCAGAGAATCGTGCTTGATAGAATCTCCTCGAGTATATATTTCCTGCATCAATGAAGAAGCACGAATAGGGGAAAGCTTGTTGTTATGGAGAAATGTTGATAATTATGAAGATATTTTGGATTTAGAAGAGCCGCAATTTGCTGGTACTAGTGAGGATTATACTTTAGCGGTAACTGGTGACGTATTTAGGATCCTATTCGACAATGAAAGCATAATACCAGAAAGTTACAAAGATAAAGTTCTGTTGAGATCATGCATCTATGCCAGGATGTCGCCCGACGAAAAGCATGAACTGATGGAAAGATTACAAAAATTAGATTATGTAGTCGGCTTTTGTGGGGATGGTGCTAATGATTGTGGTGCTTTGAAAGCTGCCGATGTTGGTATTTCGTTATCGGAGGCGGAAGCATCAGTAGCTGCACCTTTCACTTCTCAAATCTTTGATATCAGCTGTGTGTTAGACGTGATCGAAGAAGGCCGTGCATCTTTGGTCACTTCGTTCGCCTGCTTTCAATATATGAGTCTTTATTCAGCCATTCAGTTCATTAGTATTACCATATTGTACTGTAGAGGATCTAATTTGGGTGACTTCCAATTCCTCTTCATAGACTTGTTGTTGATTATCCCTATTGCAATTTTCATGTCTTGGTCGAAGCCCTATAATAAAATTGCAAAGAAAAAGCCATCTGCTAATTTGGTATCCCCCAAGATTTTAGTGCCGCTCTGCGTGAGTATTGGTTTATGCATTTTTTTCCAGGTTATTCCGTGGCTTTTGGTTCAAAGAGCAAGCTGGTATATCAAGCCAATAGTTGGAAGTGATGAGGCAGTACAGTCTTCAGACAATACGGTCCTATTTTTTGTCTCTAATTTTCAATATATTTTATGTGCCGTTGTACTTTCTGTGGGGCCACCTTATCGAGAACCAATGTCGAAGAATCTTGGGTTCGTTGGCGATGTTGTAATCTCCGTTTTCTTCAGTATTTTATTGATGTTTGTTAGTCCATCCTCGTTCTTGGGAAGACTGTTCCAATTGACTAGTATCTCTAGAAAGTTTAAATTTTTTATTATGGCGTGGGCAGCTAT
>JAJLXU010000006.1:447146-505594 GCA_030571545.1 Zygosaccharomyces gambellarensis
TTTTTTTTTTTTTTTTTTTTTTTTTTTTTTTTTTTTTTTTTTTTTTTTTTTTTTTTTTTTTTTTTTTTTTTTTTTTTGAGACGTTAATTTTTCGTAATGCATTTATTTTAACCGCTGTATTTAGTTTCTTTTCAACTAATAGAATTAGAAGCATTTCTCATTGAAAGAAAGCAATTCCAAAGAATTCCGATAGATGAGCTGAAGGGCACTTGGAATTGCCTAGGCACAAGTAAAAAGTTGATAAACTGTACTAGAGGCCAAAGCAAATAATTACAACCAAGCGTCGATAAATAAAGAACTTGAATCTTCTTATTAAATGTTTCCGCATTACCGCCCTCCATCACGTAGTTAGAATAAGTGAAAAACGAATATAGCGAGATTGGTGAGTAAAGAAGTTGATCCGATAATACCCTCTCTAAGACTTGTACAACCGTAGGATCTTCTGTGTAGAAGTAATTTAGAAATTTGTACCAAGGAACTTGAAAGAATGAAAGAATAAACCCCCATGTCATAAAGCAAAACCATCTAAAAAAATTAAAATTGTGAGAGTCGGGAGCATTTAAATCGTAGAGAGGCTCCTCATCATCCAATGGTTCACCATAATCATTGAATACCGATAAATCATCTGATTCGCTGTCGTCACCGTAGTCATCTATCACTGGGGGCGGTCTACGGAGTCTACTTACCATATCATCAACCACCTGAGGTACTGGATCAACATGAGTAGAATGATAGCATAGTATGCTTTGAGCCATTGAGTCTGATATCCCGAATAGCAATACATTAGTGCACATTGTAGCTAGAAGTGCCGAATTCTGATACAGCATTCGGTAACGTGAAGTAAACTTCAGCATAATTAGAACCCATGTCGTTAAAACTACCAAGTGCGTGAGAGAAATTCTGAGAATCTTAATATTACTGACTCGTCTCAGAGAATGCCTGCTCCTATCAATCCACCTCACGAGTCGCGAAGCAGAATCAACTCTTGACCTACTGGATATCCCTTGGGAGGTATAGTCATATTGCACATCTATTTGATCTCTTCCAAACAGCTGAAGAGACATGAGAAGATTAAAACACTAAATAACCCTTTTAATTTTTCTTATTCAATAGCTCCATTGAAATGTTTAGATATTTAGATTTAGATCCTTTAAGGTTTTGATTATTCGAGTTGATATCTCAAGCCCTAATCATGCCCTATGATGCCCTAATCATGCCCTAATTCGATGCCCCGAATGAGCCCTGATTTCTAGCTCTGAGATCTATTCCTAATGGCGGCTAAGTAGCAATATATTTGAGGGTCAAATAAGTGAGAGGCTCATTTATGGCTTCTTGGTTAAAAACAACCCTGAGCACTCAGGGACCCTTGGGATGTCGCAAAGATCTCAACATTTTTGAACGGCCTTACATAATCTACACTTCTAGAAGATCCTAAGACCAATACTAGTCCTTTCTATATCCACAGGATCACTCCATTAACCTTTCTTCGCTTGGAAAGGATGCCACTGGGCTCTCATGCATCTTCTCTAAAGAAGTTCACTGTGCTTCAGACTTCGATTTTATGTTTAGCTCTCAATCATTACATTCTATTCACCAAAGGTAAAAAGATGGAAAGATAGAACAGGAACCTGTACATGCTGATAAGTCACACTAAGCTCTTGGATAGTCACAATCAGAGAGTGGATGTTTTATAGCTACTCTTATCGGCACTTTCAATCTTCCCCCGTTCTTCTGCTGTTTCCTCTTATATTATACATGAGAGGACCAAAAAAACACGAGGCTACGAGTAGAAGCCAAGAAGTCACGACAGCTACGGAAAGTGCTCACAGCTTTGCTTTCTTCAACCTTTAATACTGTTCCTTTTGAACTTTCGATTAGCCGCTATTCAATAAATGTGACTATAGCATAAGCTCATATTTTGTGACTGTTGTACATCCATACATCCTCCATGTTTTTTTTTATTCTCAGGAAATTTTTTGACATTTCGAAAAATTTCGTGGAAACATTGACCGACGCACCGACGCACTCGAACAACTCATCACCCAATTGCCAATCTTTTTCCAACTGGAACTTTTCAGCACGTATGCTAGATGGAGGGGACCCCCCATACTATTGGTATAGACAGCGTTGCAAAGGTTAGCCAGTGAAATATAGCCCTAGGTAGACAAGATGTTGATTCCAAAGGACGATAGAACTAAGATCCACAGATACTTGTTTCAAGGTATGTTGATACAGAGAGAATAGTTTGGAGATTCAGTGGTTTACCGCGTTTCATATTGATCGAGCAGCTTATACTAACACCAATAATAGAGGGTGTCGTTGTCGCCAAGAAGGACTTCAACCAACCAAAACACGATGAAATTGACACCAAGAACTTGTACGTTATCAAGGCTTTGCAATCCTTGACTTCTAGGGGTTACGTCAGGACTCAATTTTCTTGGCAATACTACTACTACACTTTGACTGAGGCTGGTGTTGAATATTTGAGAGAGTACTTGCACTTGCCAGAACACATTGTTCCTGGTACTTACATGCATGACAGATCTCAAACTCACAGACCTCAAAGAAGATACTAAGCAAAGTGCTGATTCATTATTGCGCTTAAAGGTACGCAGTCGTGTATTTGTTATGTATATTGTCTTTTATTAATACAAATTAACATAGTTGGGAGGTCCAAGGACCCGTCGTGTAAGTTTTAATAGGCGTTTTGGCTAATGTCTATTATAGTCGTTATGCTGTCAGTTTTGTTATATAAGTGCTTTTATTAGGGTCACATGATTTAGAAGATTACAGTTTATGTGATTTCATTCGAAGGATGAAGCTCAAATGTAAAGCTTTAAAGGATCGATTGTTTGAAGAAAAGAAGTGGTTTTCATTAGTCCTTCAACTTGGTGGAAAATGTTCTTTGCTTCATGGAGGCAGTTCCAATTTTATGAGAATACTCCGATACGTGATCCACTGCTGGGCAGTGACTCACCACTCTATTCAGATCCTACTCTATCAGCAGCTTCTCCTATTACCAAGGACAGATTTGCTCTTGCTGTTAGATCTAATTGTCTTAGAATAATAAATTTAAGTGAATCGAGAATAGAGCACGAATTCCAAGCTTTCGAAGACGGGTATCAAATTACACATTTGAACACTGCCAACCAAGGGTTTCTATTAGCCGTGGGTGAACAATTAAGTAAGCCTTCATTAATTAAAATTTACCAGCTAGATAAGTTGCCTAATGATCCAAGATCCTACCATTCAGTAGCCGAAGTTAAGAACGGCAACAACACCTTCCCTATTTCTGTAATTGCCACCAGTAAGGATTTAACATGCATAGCAGTTGGTTTTGTTAGTGGTAAAATTGTATTGATCAGAGGCGATTTGTTGCGGGACAGAGGATCTAGGCAGAGAATCATTTACGAAGATGCAGGGAAGGAGCCCGTCACTTCACTTGAACTGAATGCGAATGCTTCTATATGCTTCGCGGCTACTACCACTCGAATAATGATGTTCAATACCACAGGCCGTAATAGAGGACAACCAGATATGATTTTGGATTCTAAACATGGGCTTAGTCTAAACTGCAGCTGCTTTAGTCCTTTTACCGATGAATATATCTGCAGTGTGGAGGGATCCATTGATTTTTACATGAATGGTGGCGAAAAGAAATCGTTGGTTACTGAACTTTCCGGTGTGAAAAGAATTTATGCAATAGATGAAAGTCATATTTTGTTGGTGGTAGAGGCAGAATATGCTAGGTCTGCCGTTTTGGAAGTGGAAGAATTTTCTCAATCGAATTCCAATAGAGTTATAATTCTTGACCTAAAGAACGAAGTTGTTTCATTAAACGTATTCATAGCCAGTGCTATCATCGATGTATTTTCTGTTACTCAAGACAAGAAGGAGATTGTATTTTTATTGACCTCAGAAGGAATAATTGTTAAAATAAATGAAAAAACTCTGGAGGACCAGTTGGACATTGTTATTCAAAAGGAATTATTTCCTTTTGCTCTAAAATTAGCTGGACAACACTCTCTGGATCCAACCCAAGTCCAGCATATTCACAGGAAATATGGTGACTGGCTTTATAAAAAAGGCTCCAAGACTGAAGCGGTTGAACAATACGTCGATTGTTTGGATGTAGTCGAGACCAGTGAAATTATCTCTAAATTTGGTATCAATGAATCGCCAGATCCAAAGGGGCTAGGAAATTTAGCAAGCTATCTATGGTCGTTAATCAAAGAAAATAGATCCCACTCTGATCATGTAACCCTACTTCTTATCGCATTGGTGAAGTTGAAAGAAGAGGGTGAAATAAACTATTTCATTCAGCACTTCACTAGGTCAGGTGAATTCTCTCAGGAAATTATCACTCAAGATATGGATGATGAATCATTTTTCTACTCAGATAAGGATTTATTTGATTTAGATCTGGTATTGGGATTACTTCAAGAGTCTAAATTTGAACAACTAGCCTACCATTTGGCCTGTAAGTTTACTAAAGATCCGGCAGTGATAGTAGAGATTTTGCTTAACACCCTGAATGATTCTCATGGAGCAATAAGATATATCAGAAGCCTGTCAATCGATGAAACCTTACGAGTCTTAGTGACATACTCGAAACAATTGTTGGAGAAATGCCCAAACGATACTAATATTCTTTTGATCGATGTATTTACCGGTAAATTCAAGAGAACCGAGTATAATGCAGAACTCAAGGAGCCTGAACATTCACATGATGATTTCACGACAGTGTTTTACAGTTACAAGACTTTCCTCAAGTACATTAACAATGTGACGGGTGGAGAAGATGAGATAGAAGCTAAACGATCAGCGGCCCCAACATATCATCCACCGAGGGCTTCACTAATCTTCAACGCATTTATTTCAAAACCTTTCGAATTTGTGGTATTTTTAGAAGCTTGCTTAGAGAGCTATCAGCGGTATGAAGGCTCTAGAGAGGATAAACAGGTTATATTAACTACACTTTACGATCTTTATTTGACTTTGGCAAATGAAGATGTACCTGAGCGTCAAGAGGACTGGAAATCCCGTGCAACAAAAGTATTTAATGAAAGTGAAAAATTGGTTACAGTCAATGAAAATGCTACTACGAGAACTGGTCAGTCTACTAAACCTATAGATAATTCCCTCATGGTGTTAATCTCTCACATGAACCAGATTGATATTCATTCACCTGAGGACGACTCTACGGCTGCCTTGGATAAGGGTGCTAGAGCGTCACTAGTGAACACGTTTAGATCCTTAATCCTGACAAACGATTTTTTAAAATGCATGAAATTTTTAGAAGAACACGAGCATCAAGAACCATACTTGTACTGTATTGCTCTCAAACACTTTATTTCCTCCAAGAGTGTTTTACAAGATATTGGTGGTGAAAGTGTACTAAAGGATAAGATTTTAACCAAAATAGTTGAGAAGGGCCTAATGCCAATAATAGAACTGATTGGTCTTCTTAGTTCTACCAACGTTGCCACTTATGGTTTAGTACAAGATATTTTAATCGAACATGTCCGCCAAGAGCAAGATCAGATCTCAAGAAACAAGAGATTGATTAATTCATATGAGGTGGAACTAGACGGTAAAAAGAAGGAACTAAAGAAACTCTTAAATTCTGATGAACCTTTGCAAGTAAACATCAGGAACAAAACTTGCTTCATGTGCCATACATCTCTAGAACTGCCAATTGTATTATTTAAGTGTCTCCATGTCTATCATCAAAGATGCCTGAATGAAGAAGAACATGCTAATGAAGGTAAAAATCTGTTTAGATGCCCAAGATGCATGGCTGAACTGGAAACTTCAGAGAAGATTTTCCAAGCACAACAAGAAATGAGCAAGAAAAGTGATATACTGAAGATCGCTCTTGACAATGACGATGACTCCGAAGATCGATTCAAAGTCGTTACAGAATTTATTGGAAGAGGGGGCTTGGAATACTCACATGTAACATTAGAATAAATAATGCATCTCAAGTAAAAAATGAATTGAAAAAAATAAGATACGAACAATCCCAAAAACTCGCTTTATCATATGTCCAGTCTTAATTTATCTTCTATTTTCGATTTACGTCTCGAGTATGAAACAAGTGCGATACAGATAGAAAACTTACATATCGGTAACGAGCTGAAATAAAGATCATAGGAGATGGCGAAATAAAAAGCTTATGGGGTTTCTCAAATCTAGAAATGCGTCTTTCCTTCTGTTAGATGAATGATCTCTTATTATAATTTTGAAGAGTGAGATTATGATAGTATAAGATAATAACCATTATCGTACTAAGATGCCTAGAAATTCAGAACTATATGATGAATTTTGCTACCAACCATCAAATGCTATGACTCCTATTAGAGATTATAGTAATGATTATTTCCATAGAAATGACAGCAAGCTACCGAAAGTCCAGCTACATAAATATGGTCAAGGCTATAGTTTTAATGAAAATTCAAAACGTTCAAACCATTCATCTAAAAGGCCTGCCAGCTTGTGTTTGGAAATCGATGAGGGCCCGCTATCCAAAAAACAATTTTCACCCATCAATATGGAGAGATTTAGTAATTCTATGAAAATTCGAGACACACCTGTTGAACCGGATCTATTTCCCAATTCTGAAACTTCCAAATTTTTTAGTGTGGTGAGGTCTCTTTACACTTCTGAGACTGAGTATTGCGAACTACTTGATGCTTGCAATTTGATCTACCGAAACGTTTTGCATGAAAACAGGACTTACCGCCATAAGCTACTTGAACCAAGCTCAAATGATGAATTTTTATTATTTGGTAATCTTGAAACCATATCTTCAATCAGCAGGTTATTCATTACAGGATTAAAGCAAATAATTTTAACGGGAAATAAATCCCTGGAAATTGACGATGACATCTGGGAACAAATAGGTGATAACCGTTCTTTGCAAAAACGAATTTTGTCAGATTTCGACATAGGAAAAGTGTTCAACACCAACTTTTTTCGAATCAAATCAACTTATCTGAGTTACTGCGGATACCACCGGAAACAAATGGAACTACTTGACAATATGAGATCTAAGAATCCTCATGTTTTCTACCGTTGGTATGAACACTGTTATGGTGCCTCGGGGAACCATAAATTGGAAGATATATTAGGAAAACCAGTCAAAAGGATTGCAGAGTGGACAGCTTTCTTGGAGACGTTTCTTTCACTAGTACCCAAAATTTTAGATAAAGAATTCTGTGCACCAATCGAGAAGGCCTATGAAGAGTATAGTTCCTTTTCCAATTACATCGAGAATGAAACCTCAGAATTTAACTGCAATGCGATGTATGATTTTAGTTTAACTCCAAATGAAATAATCCAAAGTTATGATTCCGATAAAACCGATGATTTTAAACCACAATTAGAAGTTTCTTCTATGATTTCCGAAAGTCAAAGCTCGAAAAATCGTGAATCATCACGAACTTTGTCGTTACCTAGAGGACATGTTAGCGACGGTAGCGACACTCATCTAAGATTATCAGATTATACCAATTCTGTCTTTTCTGGGAGCTCAAGCAGATACTCTGGAGATACAGCAGCTGCACAATCATTGGAACCATCGCAACGACAAAAATTCCTAAGTGTAGTGAGTCAAACCTGTGGTGATTCACAGCATACTTTGGCAGATCATATATCAATTTTCAAAAAGCTTCACAGGGGGCTAATACATTTAAAAGATGTTCTGGGTAATGATGGTATGCTCTCCATTATAGACATAAATTTAAGACATGCGGAACTATGGCGGCAAGTAGTGGAGTTTGAAAAAGTGGACTCTCCAAATGATGCAGGGGCAGAGCAAGCCATACTTGTATCTTCCATGTGCTCCGCATATACAGATAAATTGAAAAGGCAAAGAGAGGAAGCCACTATGATGAAGCTAACCTTTTTTGAAAGTTCAGTCAAAAGACCGTTGTCAGTAATTATCAAATACTGTGATGGCGTGAGATCAAGACTTAAAGATTTAAATTCTCTAAAAAAGGATTACATGGTTTTCCTAAGGCAAAAGGTGTCTCACACACACGATCTGAAGAGGGACATTCTAGCCAAACATTTCGAAAAAATGCATAGGAAGATGGCCCTAGAACTACCGAAATTTATAAAGTTAATTCATGACACTTTGAAATATCTGGTTTTAAATTACCACAGAGTAATGTTGAAATATCTGGAGATTTCTGCAGGTGGTGAGAATTACATTATTAGAGACCTGGAACAACTCGGTAAATTAAAACGAGACGTTGGTAAGAATTATGACATTCTGCAGATGTATTCCACCGCGAGGTACTGTGCTAAGAGGTTAGTAAGAGAAAATTGGCAATTTGATCAGGATCCAACATCTAGCAGAGTCCTAAGAAGATTATTTGAATTGTAATTGGTGAGTTTATCGCGTACTTAAGTTCTTTAAATATGTCCTTTTTTAAAAAGTTTCGTCCACGTGACTAGAAAATTTTTAAATTCGATGTACTTCAAGAGATGAGATGAGATGGGATGAGATGAGAGATGAACTATTGATCAAGACCACTTTCGCAAGGAACAAACGCAGAGTTTTTTTTCTACATAGTTCAGAATAGTATCTAGGAATAATGTCTGCTGAGGATCATAAGAATTTGTCTGTTACCGTAGAAAAGCCTATACCGGTTAATTATGATTTAGGTAATCTAGCGGTTTTTGATACTAACGTACTGGATAAAAACGAATTAGATTCTTCAAATGCGTCTAGAGAGGATAAAATTAAAAATTTGTCTCGTGATAATGTCCAGTTATTGATTAATCAAATTCTGTCACTACCAATGAAGACCACAACTGAATCCTCAGGTGGCTCAAGTAGTCAAAGTGCGACAGTAACTCTATTGCAATTACCTGAACCAACGACAGCATTACCTAGGGAGAAGCCGTTACCAAAACCAAAACCACCAACGAAATGGGAGAAGTTTGCTGCCAAGAAGGGTATTAAACCAAAAGCCAAGACAGGTAAAATGGTCTATGATGAAGCTTCTGGTGAATGGGTACCTAAGTGGGGGTACAAGGGTAAGAATAAACAAGTTGATGATCAATGGTTAGTAGAAATGGATGATAAGAAAAAAGGTACAGGAGAAGAATTAATTGATCCAAGAAGTTTGAGTAGAACAGACAGGAAGGACTTAGTCAAAAAGAACCAAAGACAGCAGAAAAAGAATATGAAAAATGGTTTGAATTTGACATAAGGGTTAAAATAGAACAAAAAAAAAAAAAAATAAGAATAAAAACAAGAAGTTACCTGTACTTTTAAATACTTATTGTGTAATAGATTCAAAATCATGGGTTTTAATTTGATTTTATTAGCGGTACCTGCCACCAACAATCGTCTTGCACAGTCAAATCACAAATATACTGGGTATACAAACATCTTGAATTCAATAATTGCCGAAATGGCTAGCAAGAAGTAAAAGTATATATGTATATTTGAGATTTCCTTTTCTTGCTTTTTCATAAGCAATCAGTAATACTATCGAAGTCAAATTTTAATTGTAGACGGAAAAAGCACAAGTAGACCAAGGCTTGTTACCAAGGCCTTGTACACACATTAAAGAACTAGAGGGACTATGGTTGACCTAAAGTCATATATACCTATGATAGATGCGATCTTGAGTGCTGCTAATCCAGATCAAGCAACACCTAAAAGGATAAGGAAGGCCCTACAAGAACTATTTAGTGTCGACCTTGATAGCCGAAGAAAAGAAGCTAACAAAATAATAGTAGAAAGATTCCAAGAATCTCAAGATCGTCCCAAGAAATTAGTTAGTATTGAAGAATTGATAAAACAAGACGAATCCACCGCTAAAAGATTGGTTCGAGGTTCTGACACTAAGAAGAGAACCAGAAGTGGCAATAATAATAATGGTTCTGTCACAAAGAAAAAGAGAACCGGTGAATCTACTGGTGGGTTTAATAAAACCAAAGTTTTATTAGCAGAGCCATTAAGTGAGTTTTTAGGTGAGACTGAATCTACAAGAACTCAAGTGGTTAAATCAGTGTGGGACTATATCAAACGTAATAATTTACAAAACCCAAATGATAAAAGGGAAATCCTCTGTGATGACAAGATGAAACCAATATTCGGTGAAAAAGTTACCATGTTCTCGATGAACAAGGCATTAGCCAAATATATTCACAATGCCTCGGATACAACTTCGACAACTATTCCCGCTACACCTGTTGCTACCAATTCTTCATCTCCTACTGTAACAAAGGATGATACCAAAGATGGTATCCAAGATAGTGTAAGTGATCAAAATAATGATGAAACTAATGAAAAAGGTGGTGAAGAACATCATGAAGAAGACGCACATGAGAACGAGGAGCATGCGACCAGCGATGACGAACAAGAGGAACAGGAGCAGTCGAGTCAAGATAGCAGGGTGAATAAAGACAGCGAGGAAGACGTAGATATTCAAAAGAACCAGCGAGCGTAGATTGTAGCTCTCTGCTATAATTTCTTAATTTTACTGTCACTAGTATTTTGATATCGTTTTAAACATGTTTCTCCTGTTAAGCCGAGTGAACAAATATCAACAAAACAACTTGAAATAATAATCAACAATAAAATCAGTTGGAAGTAAACAGTATAAAGGGGCTCATTGGAAGCTTTCTGTCATCTTTCCGCTCTTCAAGTCATGTCTCAGTTCTCCAGGGATAAGCAATCCTTGCGGTCGTTGACGTCTTCTTCTACTGAGCAAACAATAACAATACCTTCAGTGTCGCTGGCGTACACACCCAAGATTGATGGATCAGAACTATATATATACACATTGAAGCTTTTAGTATTGGAATACATCAATGAACCTAGATTTCGTAAACTTCAAGCTGCGGCTGGATTTCCACAGCCTTCAGTTTCACAACAGCAGCCGCCACTAATAAGACGTACACCTAGAAAGAACTTTGGCGGCGAAGATGAAACTAGTCGTATATTTCAAATTTCTAATGGATTGAAAAATGCACCAAATAAAACTCCCAGGGAAGTTGATTGCCTTCAGGATACATTGCCACGTTTGGAGAAGCGATTGAGTAAGATTGCCATCAAAGAAGTTAACGTTAGCAGTGAAAATTTAAGAAGGAGTTTATTGAAGTTTTACAACGATATGTTCTTAAATCCGACTATGAGACAAACTTTGGATTCTATGGAAAGATTTGAAGAACTGGTTTTATATTTCACTAAAGCTGCTAACGGTGAATTAATTAAATTGGTTGTTGGAAATGTACAGAAAGAATTGCATTCTCAGGTTTCTTTTTTTATCGACTTGGTAGTTAGTGTATCGAAAAATTTACCTACAGAGTTAGTTACCAAATTAAACCAGTATAAGGAGTCTTCAACACCTCAAAAGTATCGTTTTAGAAAATTCCAATCGTCTTCTAACGGCAAATCCCCAATGTCCTCAACAACATCCTCAACAGCATCTTCATCAGCATCTTCATCCCGTACAAACTCTCGTGTACCAAGCTTAGAACAACCTGCCTCACCCAAGCCTACATTTAAATTAGAAGAAATTACACATTCTGGGTTTTTCAAAGAAATATTCCAAGTTGATGATATTAAATTACAACAGGATGTGATCAAAGTAATAAAGGAACCTTTAGGTGATATTTACTGCAAAGAGCTGAGGGAAATCAATGATAATATTCGGAAGGGTAAAGGTGCGTTACAGATAAAAGATTTCCCCTCGGAGAAGGATTTCAATTTGTGGGCCAATATTGAACTTAGTGAAATTGGATACCTTATCGACAAATTTAATCCCGAAGGAAAACCTTCTAATCCAACTAGTATGCCGCATTCAATGATCCCGGAAAATCCAAGAGATGCATTCGTCGCACTTTTGTGCCGAATCTTTAAACATGAAAATTCCACTATAATGAATGCCTTAAATTTTTCACAGTCAGCATTGTTTTTTCTACACAGAGCTTCGAAATGCTGGAGGGTTGAATTTTTTTCTACTTTATCATGTTTGGTCTACACGGCGGCTAATTTGAGCATCTTGAAGGATTCCGAACTCAATGAGCAATTGACAGAAAATGTGTTCAATTTTATTCAATCGAAAATTCTTCGTTCAGAGATACACATGGATACCAGTATGTGGAATGATGTAGATCAACAACAATGGTTGGTTAATCTATCTCATACATCAAATCAGTGTGTTACCTCAGTGGATAACTTATTGACAGCATTATATGCACCTACTAAGCCGAAGTTCTCACCAATCCTTTCCTTCTATTACACGTATATTGAAGCTGATCCTGCGATGATATTATTCAAGGAGGATACGGGCAGTGCTGATATCGAGGTCAAGACAAAGAAAAAATTGCGCAAAACAATTTTTAAGGTGAGTGAAGACTACTATCTCTCTCTTCTGGAGAAAGTACCTAAAGACAAATCGATTGAAATTCAACATGTACAGGATGTTGGGGAATTACTCATAAAAGAAGTGGAAAATATACAAAAAAGGTATAAAAAGCCATTATTGGATGTTGTGAACCTTCCGTTTGAATCTGCGTCAGTATTGATTCAAGCCTTTGCATCAGATGCCCCTGTTATGATACAAAGGGTGGAAAAGTACACAGGTGTTGGACCAGTCGATGCCTTGGAAATGTACGATGTATTCAAGGAATTACGAAATGTTTATTCTCAAGTACAACCGAAAAAAGCTTTTCCTATAAACCTGGAAAAACTTTTTACCAAGTATTTATCGCAACTTTGTGATGAAGTTAGCGCCAAAATTTTGAGGGTGATTAAGGAATCCGTTAAAAATGAAAGCTGGGAACGCTTGAATCCTGAGGTCCCCTACAGTACTTCAGTGGTTGATATCTTTAGAATGATCAATGAATCAATTGGCTTGTTCAAAAGGTTAGAATGGCAAAACGATTACCAAATTGCAAAGATCATCACATTCCTTCTAAAGTCATTTTCAGACGGATTAAATTACTATGCTGGTGTCATTCTAAAGATTATTGAAGAAGATCTTTCGGATGACAGTTCAGAATTTGCAATTTCTGATGATGATAGCAAGGAAAATCACCTTGGCAGCGAAAAGTCGAAATCCTCATGGATAGATGGTATGAAAACAGCTCTCAAACATTCGCATCCTGTGGAGTTACCCAAGCCTTATCAGTTTAAACCACGAACGTGCATACTTTTGAATGATTTGAGTTCAATTATCGAGAAACTAAACGATCTGGATGATCATTTAAATCTGGAAAACTTATCTGATACAATTAGAATTTTTGAAAGCAAGCACCAAAAGACTAAAAGCATCGTCAATAGCCTTGAACAACAATTGCATCAGCTTTACACTATCAGAGTTATCGGTGCTGAAAATATTAGAGGGTTCAGTAGTATTGATGGACTTTCCAACCCCGTCCTTTCCCTCGTAGATACTTCCAGACAACGTGAAATTGCCAAGACTAAGATCATCCACAAATCAATCAATCCCGTCTGGGATGAAGAATTCGAAATAGAGATCCCTGTGGGGAGTACTCGCACCATAGGATTGACAGTTTGGCATCGTCCCTCAGGAAGGTTGCGCAAGGGTGGCTATGAAGTTTGCGGGAAATGCTCCTTTCTTTTAGATTCCAAAAGATATACTGATGATGGATTTCCCAATGCTGTCACCTTGGATCTTGACTCCCAGGGAAAAGTGTTTCTCGAGATTTCTTTGGAGAGTGAAAAGTTGGACGCAGTTTTTTGCATCGGTAGAGCGTACAGAACTGTGTCGAGGGCTTTAGATAGAGCGCTCGAGCTAATCACTCACAAATTTTCTGCTTTTGTCAATTTTGCCTTCTCCCGATCAACACTTAGAACTGTTTGTGGTAGTCATGGTGTCGCGCAATCGTCTAAAGCTGTGGTTTATGACGCAATTGTCCCATTGTTTGATTATTTAAATGCTAATTTGAATATTTTGGCCTCAGAATTAACGCAGCAACTCCTATTTAGAATTATGCTGCGGGCATGGTACTCAATATTAGCAGCAGCTGATGGTCTGCTTTTGCCCTCATTAGCTATGGCTAAAATTAAAAAGACGCAGAGCACAAAATCATTATGGGGCAATGCAATACATGCCCTTGGTAATGCATTTGTTGTTGGGTACGGTAGACCGCTTACACAACGTGAAATTGAAGTTATTTTTATTTGGTTGAATGCTCTTTGCATCGATTTCTTCCACAATGATGGCGAGGGCCCGCCTTTGAGTGATCTCAAAAACAATTTCTATCAAAATATCTTATTGATTCCAATTTATTACGATCAGAGTGTTTCTTCGTTGAAAAAGGAAGCAGAAAGATTAGCACCAGAATATACCAAATATTTGCAACAAAAAACATTCGGCACAAGCTCTAAACGAGTAGCCAGTACCAGGTCAAAGACTATTGCAAGGAAAAAGACAATTATGGCTAACGCTACTAAAAAGAACAGGAAACAGGCAGAAATGGACGTCCAAAAGGATGAGAGTGACCCCCTAGAAAGATCTGCTGAAACCTTGGATATAGTATTAAGAACCTTAATGGCCAAGGATGAAGTAGAATACGTGCAAAAGCAACTACACAATAGAAAGAACATGAGGAAAAGTCTTGCTACGGAAAGGCAGGTTCAAGCAGCTGTTAGAGGTCAAAAGATCAAATAATTATTGTACTATTACTTTTTAAATTTGTTGAAAGGACAACAGAGATTTGCATCTCAGTTTATTACTTCTTTAAATAGAGCTTTAAAATAAAATGGGACAGTCATACAAAAGTATTCGTTAGGGAACAAGGAAGTACTTATGTTGATATTATTTTATAAGACTCCCAGATCACGTAAAGGAAAAAAGAAAGAACTCCGCGACGGGGAATTGAACCCCGATCTGGCACGCGACAAGCGCCCATTCTAACCATTAAACTATCACGGATATGTAATCCTCGTGAATGGATTCACAAGCAGTAGGATTATAACCGTGAGTTTAAACCACCAGAGTAGTGTGGAGTGTAGGTGTCGTACCGCGGAACTCCCAGAATATGGTCAATATCGACTGGAATCCTGAGAAAGTGACATCTTTGATAATAGTAGTACTGTTTTTCTGATGCAAAGTTATGTATAATACATTAGATACTCATAGAATGAGCCAGATGATCAGTAATATACAATAAAACTACCTAAATTTCAAAGACGTCTTCTATTAGCTTCTACACATTATCCATATTTTCAATCCATATTGATTACAGCATGAAGTTCATTGTGAAATGAGGCTAAGATGTATAAAATGAGAGGTAATTAATAAGCCTATGATATTATGGTACTTAGATCTTAATTTTAGTATCTAGACTTTCCTAGAGCTCTCAGAGAGTTGACAAACATTAATGACAGTCAATATAGCTGGTCTTTACCCGAATTATACATTAGCAGACACATTTGCTACTAAGAAGGTCCTGCGTGTATTAGAACCATCTTGTTATAAAATCTTCTGTATTGGCAAATGACTTCTTATTCTTCTATCAAGGATCGAACTCGCACTATGCTATGTTTAAGAGAACTCCGAATATGAAGAATAAAAAGTGATTGACGCACAAAGCTAAAAGTCTTATCTGCAAAGGAGAGCATCGCTTGAAAGATGACTAATGCCTTTACAACCAAATCCATCTTATCATATGGGAGGACAATTAGGATACTTCTCCCGAATGACAAGACTCCAGGGGCCTTAGCGGCATTAGCCAATGCTCTGCTTTTGAATCCGAATCAACTTCAAAATGATAAGATGAAGAAACTAATAAAACTGGCTCAAAAGAATAACGTATTAGAAAAAGATTTGGAACGAGCTTTGGCAAGCATAGGAAGTAAATGTGTACATGGTGAGTCTTCTGTAGATGAGCTGGGAAAGAAATTAGCCGATATTAACCTTCATAGTTCGAATGGCGCCAACAGTCAAGTAGGCCAATTGGCCCAAGTACTGTCGATCCTCAACGATATGGATCCGGTATTTGATGGAACATTCAAAGACGATTCAAAGCTGGGTATTTTCAATCTATATGGCGTTGATTTATTGCATGGCTGGATTGTTGATGCTGAAAAGCACCCTCAAATCAGTGAATTGATATCCAAAATTTCATACAAAGAAGCTCAAAATGCAATTGAGACAAAAAGCTCTATTAGTAATTGTGTCAACTATTTCTTCGACCGATCAGATACTCAAGTGACCGAAAAAGGACTCGATCATTTGAGAAGCTCAGTGAAGGAAGGCTCCTTTGCAATCCTGCTTAGATACAATAAATTTTACACATTGCATAAGAAAAAGGGAGAGTTACTGTATTTGGTGACTGACAGAAATTTGCAAGGAATCGTTTGGCATTCGCTGAGATCGATCGATGGTGTTAATGATACCTTTTATTCCGGCGACTTTAAAGCAGTCGATGATGAATTGACCAAAGAAGTACAGGAGTGGATGGATAAAACAATTGCTTCTATATGTGAGCCGTATAGATCAAAGCTTGAAGTCGAAATGAAATATGGCATCATGATAGATCCAAAGACGAAGAAAAGAATCAAATTAACAACCTCTGTTCCAACCATTTATAAAGGCCATATAAAGATGAAACCTAATGTCGATCAGCAAGTCTTCCAAGAATTTAAAGAATATATGAACTTTGCTTATGAACAACGTGGAGTTCCATCTGCAACGCAGGATTCTATGTACCGAGTCAATATTGGATTTCAAAAGACAAGATTCCTGAGGAAAAGTGTTGATATGCATACACATACAGTAGAAGAAATAATTGAGAAAAAGCCCGTGTCGAGCCTTTTCATCCACAGGCCAAAGGATTCGTACGATATGAAATTATCCATAAATTTGGAACTTCCTATACTTAAAAAAGGTATTCTAAAGAATTGCAAGAAGCCTATTAGTGTTAGACAGAAGAACCGAATCAGTTATTTCAAAGATCATTCAGATTGCAGAATTGATATTACTGATGTACAAAGAAAAGTGAGCAAACCACGCTCCAACGACACACGCAATAGTACAGTGGAAGCAACTCGCGAGATCGAAGTTGAACTATTCGCACCGGATTTGCTGTTAGGATGGGAAGTCAAAAAGGAAGAGAAATTTTTATTCAATCAGTTCATAAGAATTTTCCTAAACACTACTAGTATTATAGATGAAGAATTGACCTTTCTAACTGAAAACCTAAAATGCTAGGGATCCCTAAGTTTTTGCACTAAGAAACGGTCGCTTTGTTTATCGCTGGTAACAGAATACAATCGATAAGAACCCCGCGAAAAAAACAATGTGTATTTTCATTCATTGGATTTACACGAGTGAATGTTTTGTGAATAGCCTGACATTTAAAGAAGAAAAAGCTGGTAACTGAAACCAACATGAAAGGATTAACATAATAGTGGCTAAGATGCTATTTCACTGGCCTCGTGAAGTTCCAAACCCTATTTCACCTTTTTTTTGTTCTTAGCGAAGCCCACATGCACAAGAATGAAAAATATAACACTAACTCAGCTATTATAAAAAGGGTACTTTCTGAATTAAAATAAAAGTGGAGAAGTTAGGGTATAATTACTGAGTTCTTCTTTACATGGATCTTTTGTCTTTATCGTTTTTGTTCTTGTTTCTACATTTCAATAGAAGATTACAAGTATCATCAATGTCTAATGCTAAGAAGGATAAAGACAAAAACAGTGACCAGAAGGATATGGATTATTATTATTGTGTTGGTATTAAAAAAGGCCAACAACAGCGACCAATCAGTGTGGATGCAATAAATCGAAAAAGCCACTGGAGGTTTCCTCTAAAGAAAGGCAAGAAAAATACTGGAAAAGAGAAAAGTGGGCGAAGTTATAGAAGCAGTTTTAGAGGAAGCGGGAACTACGAAGGACGTTCGTCGGATGAATCACAGATGGAACAGTCAGCCTGGAATGATTTGCAAAAGGAGGAAAAACGTATTAATGGTATAATATATACCAACGAAGTAGATACTAGCACCGATAGCTATGGAAAATCTAGTCAAGTTCCTGGAGACGACCCGCCTTTGTACAACCATCTCTATCGAAGTAGTAGACCAGCAGCTATGTCAATGAATGTAAGTGAAAACTACGGCGATCTTTCTTCAATACAACCTGTGGACAAGGAAGCAGGTTCGCATTTTTGTAATAGATTAAACAGAAAGAGAACAATGCCAATAGCGAATTCGATGGGTACAAGAGGCTTTTACATATTTGCAAGTGAGCATTCCTATGACATGTTTAAAAACGGAGGGTTCAAAAAGGCACAATTAAATCCAGAAGGCGTGGGTATACCTCTTTTACAAATGGTTGAATCCTACGATGTGGTAGCATGGTTTTCTAAAAAGAGGCCAATCTATCTGATTTACAAATTCATTATTCAAGATATTGATGACCCTCCACCGTATTCCCACTCAAAACTAGTTCTCAAGGAAGGCCAACTTTGCGTTTACAAAGTTCCATTTTGTGAGATATATCGACAGATATCTTTTCTGACTACTACTTACCGATTTCACTTCCCATCCCAAGCTGAAGATCTGAAGGACTATGAGCTAACCGATAGTTACGATTATAAAAGTTATGGCACATCTGTCGATGGATTTGAAATGACATGGGAGGGTTCGCTAGAGTTATCTTTGGATATGTGGGGTTACGACTTAAGGTTGAACTCTATATCCGATAAAATTTTAGCTACTTACACCACAAGAGACAGTGATTATTTACCAAAGAAAACCTTCAAATGTGCAAGCTTGTACGTGATGGAGGAATCAAACCCTGATGCATTGGGAAATTCTTCAATATGTTGGCTGACTCAAGTCTTGGCTTGCCAAGGAGCTCTCCTCCACAGATTAATGAGAGATGGTCTTTGATGGTGGCAGATACCATTTATTGTTCATATTCTATTTTATTTAATACTCTTTAATGGCTTGCTTGTACTCTGTTGTAACCACCAATCGGAGAGTCTCCAGCCACCTTTACGTAATAATCCAGATATATGTAGTTTATGAAGTTTCAACGATATTCCAGCAAAAGCTGTTCCCTTTAATGTAAAATTACCAATTAGTACTCCTCAACCGATATGCCCAGATGGAATTTCATTATATAAAGGCAGAAGGATTTGTTCTTTATCCCTGTATATTCCCTTTCTTCTCTAGGTGAGCTAAGACATACCGATGAGCAGACCAATTAGTATGATCCCGCAGAAATTAGGTATCCTTTATCCAATTATCCAAGCTCCCATGGCTGGAGTTTCTACTCCTAAACTAGCAGCTTCAGTTTCCAATGCAGGGGGTCTTGGAATGTTAGGTCTCGGTTCGAGTAACTTTGAGAAGGCTAGCAAAATGATATTGGAGACAAGAGAATTAACGAGCAAACCGTTTGGTGTCAATGTTTTCTGCCATAAACCTGCTGCTAGAGATCTAGCTTGTGAAGAACAATGGCTGGATTATTTAAACCCTCTTTTTGAAGCTTCTGGTGCTAAGAGACCCACGGAAATCAAAGAGCCCTACAAGAGTTTTCTACATGATCCAAGTATGCTGGAAACCATATTGAAACTGAGGCCAAATGTAGTCACATTTCATTTTGGTATTCCCTCTCCAAAGACCATTAAAAAGTTAAGGGACATTGGTATTTATACAATGGGTACAGCTACTGATTTGCAAGAGGCCCTTGTCATCCAAGATTCTGGTATAGATGCTATAGTAGCTCAGGGTGTGGAAGCTGGTGGCCATAGAGGAGTTTTTGATCCAAATTCCAGGGACGAACAATGGAGTGTGATGGTTTTGGTTAAGATTCTATCCGAGAGAATAGATATACCAATAGTAGCTGCTGGAGGAATTATGGATGGTAGCATGGCAAAAGCAGTCATGAATTGTGGAGCGTCTGCAGTCCAACTGGGAACGGCTTACATTCTTTGTCCTGAATCTGCTGCGAACAGTGGATATCGAGAAGATTTGAAAAGCTTTCGAAGCCAAACTACCCAGCTGACGTCAGCCTTATCAGGACGTCCAGCAAGAGGCATAACTAATCGCCTTATCGAACATTGTGGTAAGACTGAAACACCACCTGTTCCAGATTATCCAGTTGCGTATGATGCAAGCAAGCAATTACACTCCGCTGAACCTGGTGGACAGTATGAATATGCAGCTCACTGGGCTGGCCAAGGTGCTCCATTAGCAAGAGAATTAGGAGCCGCTGAGCTCACTAGAGTTATTGCCAAGGAGATGGGTTTTTGAAGATTGCGATAGTATGTATTAATCATTAATAGAGCTAATTGCAATAATAACAAAAAAAAAAAAAAAAAATGACAATATCAAAATCAACATCAATAAGCATCATTTACATACATTACGTGACCAGGACGTCCTAATGAGGTTCTAGAATGAAACTTGGACGAGCTTTGCCAATGTTGGTCAGTTTCTGGTGGCATTTCATACGCTACTAAGGTCCTATCGCACTCCTTAAGCACATCACTTAACTCAGAATGTGCTCTTATTATGATACCTCGCCAAATAGAGTATACAAATGTATGAGAGCTTCCAAAGTGTTCGACTTGATCTTCTTCCGATTCGTGTAGTGACTCTTCTAAGTGGATGTATGCTAACCTTCTACCCCAGACGGCCCTTCTCTCTAACTGTCCCAGCAGGTAGGAGTATTGGGCCACTAATGACGTCTCTCCACCGGAGGGCGATAGACGAATACCGACTCTAGATGCACCAATGGCCTCGACAACAGCGTCTACTACTTCGAGAATAAATTTTGCGCGGTTAGCAATCGTTCCGCCATATACATCTGTCCTCCTATTAACCTTTGCATTCAAAAATTTATCTAGCAGATACCCAGATGCACCATGTAATTCAACACCGTCTGCACCCGTCATCATACTAGCCTTGGCTGCTCTCACATATGCATTAATGTAGAGTTGAATTTCCTCTCTGCTCAAGGAATTGGGGAAACCACCAACGGGGTCTTTACCACTGTGGCCTTCTAAGAATCGTTGTTCACCCAGTCTACCAGTACTGAAAAGCTGAACGAATACATATGATCCCCTTTCATGGACATGCCTGCAACTTTCTGTCCATATCTGCATTTGCCGTTTGGAATATCCATAAAATTCCTCGTCCTCATCTTTTGCAGCTGCATGCAATTGAGGAAAGATACCGCATGCAATGATCAAATTACCGGATTCTTCTGACGACGTCATCTCACAAGCTGGATGCTTGTCTTGGAATCCTGGTACCCTCACTAACCTGTGACTTAATTTTAGTCCACCAACGCTAATTGGTCTATAAAGACCTTCTTCGATTGAGCAATCCTTAGTCATACTGGGCAAATTACTTCTGTGTGTTGATGGAACTTCTCATTGGAGGAGCAGCCTCATCTTATGCAATTCATGCAAGGCAAATGCACATATATATATATATATATATGGTAAAATCAAGGACAATCAGTTGAACTGGCTTACGAATCAAAGCTTCTGATAGACGTCGATGTGCTATGTTATTCCATATGCACCTTGTGCATATCTGCTATTTACCTTTCCTGGTTTGAAAAATATTGGATTAATCATCGTAATGAGCAGAACATTGGGATGCACAAAGACCAAGCCTACGAGAGAATTGAAGGCAAGTTTCTCAGATTAGCGGGATATTTCGGCGGACATTAAGATGGAAATGCCAGTACTGTTTGACGGGAATAACTCAGCTAAACCACCACCGTTGGTAATATTATCTGTGCTTGCTTTGATCCATCATTGCCAGTTTACACAATAAGTGTATGTGTGTTTGTTTTTTTACCTCATCGCACGGCTGAACTATGGATATAAAGTGCAAATGACAAATACTTCGTATTAATAGAATAAAGGGACGGACGCAAGGATATGATATCCACGGATCCTGATTGCAAAGCAGGTAGATTTTCTGTGGAATCTCCATGTTCATATCAACTATGCTGAAATCTTTTCATGAACCACGGGATCCCGAAGTTGACCAAGGGACTATATGGGAGGAGATCCCTGGGAGCTATGAGAGTTGCTGAATAATTATCGGTTGAAAGAAGGATTTCTTGGCACAGCTTATGATTCAGGATTGGATATATGACTAGCAATTTTGCTTGTGTGTTTGACTTTGCAGTAGCTTTTTTTACCCTTGCTTTCGTTGGTTATCTTGTCAATGTATATTGAAAGTTTATCGCTGGCAATATGTGGTGTACTTTTCTTGTGAGACCTTCTCTTGGTCTTAGCACCCGGTTGTTATGATGCTAGGTTGGGTTGATTTCTGCTAGAGATGATCACAATCTCTGTGATTCCATTTGTAATTCGTTTTTACATGTATGGCTTGAGATCTATATAATAAAAAAAAAAAAAAAAAAAAAAAATGACTATGAGCGCTGCACTCAAAAAACAATTTAATAAAGGCGCCTTAGAAGTAAAGCAAATACATATACATATGCATATATAATTTCGAATCTCCGATTCAACATTAATATCAGACTTTATCAATTATGCTATCTGGATTAGAAGAGGTGCCGAAACTTGAAGACTTATCACCCTCGCGGAAAGTAGGATCCGTTCTTCTTTTCTTCTGATCGTTATATCCTGATGTCAATTCTTGTGCAAACTTACTCTTCCTTCTAACCTCGGGGCCTTTCCAATAAAAGATATATATAGGAACAGTGCAGATAATTGCTAGGCAGCCCAATAGAGTACTTGCCCATTGATAATGAAATTTGTGGCCAATGTTATCATAGAGCGGGGTTGCATACATGGCGGCGATACCGCTAAGCACGTCACGAGCCATACCGTTACCACCAGTGGCTGAAGAGGCATAGGGCCCGTAGGCTGCTACCATGTAATCAATGGTCGCCATATATATACTGTAGTTGGCGATACCAATAAGTGTGCTGAAGATGGCGGGTGCAATCCATGGGTTGTATTCTGGCCCCATAGATGTCCACGCGAATCCGAAAAGACCGATTGTGAGAAATGGTGCTAAAAAAAGTACTAGTAGTAATCGCCTCTCAGGACCTCTTGGGCTTGTCATAATCTGTTCCATCTTTTTCATTTGGAACGAAATATCAATACAATGCAATGGCCATGCTATCAAATACGCAATCACCATGGTAAGAAAGATCAAGCCTTGGGCCGTCGCGGAGAAATTCCATTGTTTAAAAATGGGGGTGAACGCTTCGTTGCAGATGAAAATCAAATGATCTGCGAAACCAGACAATAGGGAACAGAACAGAACGATAGGCTCACATAAAAACATGTAAAACGGACGCGACCAGGTCACTAACAGCTCCCTTATACTAATACGATGTTTCTCACTGGGACCATAACAGTATGGGTCTTCGCCGGTCTTTCTGCGACGTTTAGCTTCTCTATTGACGAGAATACTAGATCTCGTTTCGGGAACCAACATCAAATGCAGTATTTGAGCAATTCCATTGAAAATCAGTTGGATCCAAAAGTTCCAATGCCATGAAAGGTGTTCCTGCATTAAACCACCAAACACTGGACCGACGACCGATCCACCCACACTGGCTAGAACAACAAACGCAACCGCATAACCGTGTTCTGTGGCATCCCACATATCAGCCACAACACCAAGTGTAACGGATCCACCTGCCTGCGACAACCCACAGAGGCCCCTGGCGACTATCAAAGAGCCAAAATTAGGCGCTAGTCCTCCCAATATCTGCCAGACATTCGAAAAGAGGAGACTCAGCTGCATTACTATCCACCGCCCATACTCCTCAGACCACGGCGCCCATAACTCGCATCCAAACCCATACGCAACTAAGAATATCATTTGCGATGTGTTCGCCGCCTGCTTCGAAACGTGAAATTCCTTTGATATTAGCGGAATACACCATGGGTATACACCTGCATTAAAGTTCATACTCAGCTGTACAATAAAGATAATCGTGATAATCTGCCATTTCCTCCACCGAGGAAAGCTATATCCCAATTTGTCGTAACATTCGTACTCCTGCAAGACACGCTTCTCACTCACAGGTGTATCTGAGGTCGACTCTTTTCCGCTGGCCTGCAGCCCCCTCCCGTTGTCAACGTCTTCTATAAACTCTTGTTCGTACTTAGCGCCCATGTTTCCGAGGGTCTAGTTACAGTAAAGTAAAGTATGGTTGTGTATAGCTGTGTATATTGCGTAAATGCAGTATATTTCCTGCTCTTAGGATGCAAAGATCCACACTTGATCTTTTTTCATGAGAACTTGCCAAGACTTCCTCGATACCCTTCCTATCTTTTTACTCTGCTTAAATATCTCTTCCCTTCCCTTTATCAAACTATCAGTTCTCTAAACATTCCCTCCAGTTCCTCTACCTGGTGGTCCCACTACACAGTTATCTTGCACTAGCTTCCCTGGGACCGCCATAACGTGTTCTCTGTGGGTTGGAAAACTCCTGTTGTCCTGGAAGAATCGAGAAGGAAAAAGTAAAGGCGTCGGATAAACAATTGCATCAATCTCCTACTGATCTTTCTGTGGGGGGGGCAAAAATTCATCGAGGCTAAAAGTTTATTTCTTGAAGAATAATAATTGGAAGGGGGGAGTGCGGTGCGGTGTACGCGTGTTTTGTGGGGGAAATGACGCGGGGGCGGAGAAGTTGAGAGCAAGAGGAGAATAGACGTCATCTCAGAAAATACCGTAGGGATGCAGGTGATTGTGGGGTAAACTATTTTGTGTCAGAAGGAGAGCGTGGGGGGTCGCACACTATACGCGGGAATTCAGTGGAGTATTTTGTTCGGGATGTCTCTGGAGAAGGGATGGCCCGTTCGAGAACAAAGGAATTGCAGTGGGGTGTGGGTGTGGGTTTCTATTTTTGGAGAGGGAAAGAGGCGGCGGGCATGCGGGGAAATGTGTGGGTGTCGCATTGGGTGAATAGCCGCTGAGGGCTAATCGATGAAAAAAAGATCGCGGAGAGTAATGGGGAGGGAAATGCTCTGCCTTTTATATGTAATTTTGGTGAGCGGGTATGAGAAGATGTCAATTGCGGGGTATGGTATGATCAATATGTTATGAGCAAAGATGTATTGCTGATGTAGCCGAAAGATCAGCTTTTTTTTCCTTCTAAAAGAGGACTACCCGTATCGGGTGATTGAGAAACATAGGATGCTCGGGCGTAGCATGAGGAATGATTTGCTAGCCGCCGTGGTCGGCGGCCCCTGTGAGCACAGCGAACAGGAACTGTTTTGGTTCTTTTTAAAAAGAACAAGAGGATATCTTCGGTGTCAAAAGGAGCTGGACAGTGCGGTCGACCAAATTGGATAAAATCTTTTTTAATTCCGTACAAATAGAAGAAAACACATAGAATATTTGTCTTTTGAATATAAATAATCGCTAAGTATTGTAAAGAGTCCAGGCGTTTCCCTCGAGTTTCTGGGGAGACTCACTTACCTTTAGTTTTTCTTCCACTTGCCTGGCGATTTCTTGTTCTTGTTCGTCCTTTAACCTGTTCACTAGTTTGTAGCGTTCTTGTTTTTCTTTTTCTTCTTTCTCTGCCTTCTGCTTCAAAGCAAGCTCTTTAAGCGCGCTTTCCGCGAGTTCCTCGTCACAGCCGACAAGGCTATCAACGGCTATACAACCGACGGGAAAGTCTCCGTTGTACAGAAAAATTGGGCTTGCCCCTGGGGGGATATTTATAATATGTTCTTCACGAGATTTGTATGGTTTCTGCTCCAAGAACATAGATTCTTTTAAAAAGCCCCCGCTGGCTTTCAATTCGCTCTTTCTGAGCCTCGTTGCATATTTTCTCTTTGCTTCAAGGCGTATGTCATTTGCCGCTGAGGTAAAACAAGACGTGGAACAATGGAACAAACAGTGCCCATCGGCGGAAGAGATCTCAATAGCTGTATGTTCGCCGTATTCTTTAGCTTTTCGTCTTGCAATCATGCCTAAATTAAAGGCGTCTTCAGAATCGAATTTGGCCAGTGGAATTATTTCGCCCCCAAACTTTGAACTTTTACCAATCTCCATTGGTACACAGCTTTCTTACGATGCTCCAAATGGGAGCTCACTTCCATTGGAAGGTTGACAAGGGGCTTCTTATATATTAAAATTGCTATGGTCTGCTAACGAAACCGCTCATGGTGGTTTCTGCCGATGTTTCAACCAATAGTTTCAACCAATAGTTTCCGGACAGCTAACCAGGCCTCTTTTCTTTCGCTTCCAAGCGTCTGTACGAAGATTGAATCAGTTTCAAATGTGTACAAGTCCCATCCAGTACACATTTTAAAAAACGGGTATAGGAACAAATTGACTGATTTCTCTGGGAGTCAACGCTTATAACGATTCTAAGTATTAAGCGAGGTCCGCATCATACATATGTCGGCGATATTAAAATCGGCCTGATATCGCCTTCGGAGTTCCTTAAAAGTTGAAGACAGATGGGAAACGTTTAAAAGACGAGTTGGAAACAAAGAGAGAAATAATATTCGTTCGAGGATTAGAAATACTTGGACCAGTACAGGTTTTCAAAACGAAATATTGTCATCTGTATCGTTCTTGTAGTCAAATTCACATGGATTTTTATGTACTACTCAAATTTTGCCAATAGTAGCCGGCAAAGGCTTCCAAGTCGAAAAAAATCCGTCCTGGGACGATCAGCTCACAGAGCTCCAGAAGAAGTTTTCTTATAAATGTGTGTAATTTTTTCCTGAACTTTTTAAATGTTCAAATCTGATAACTCTAGAGGACTTCACTATTCTAGACAAAGATGGGTTGTCCCTGCTCTGATCTTCTTGTCCAGCTCTGCTAATGCGACTTGCAGCAAATCTTGGAATCAATGCTGCAGATTTGATGAATTATTATTTTTTTTTTTTTTTTTGTCAGAAAATCTTCAACCTAAGGGAAATCCAAGGTATGATGTTTTTCATCAGAAAGATCAGGGATACCTTCCTGTATCTTATTTTAGCATTAATTCATATGCCAAAAAAAAAATCAGTGGTACGCAAGTTGAACTTAAGGATTCATAGGGGATGTCTTGACGTAATTCTCATCTGCATCTTTTTGTTTTTTCTTGAGGTTGTGAAGTAGTTGGAAAAAATCACATCCCTAGGACCCCTTGAAATAATCGGTTGGCTTGTCAAGATTCAAAGGATATGGGATGTTCCTCAGAGGATATGCAAGATGGTGTGTGTGATTAATTACAAAGGGATCCGAACCTTGGACTATTTGAATAGCAGCGTGTAGTTGGTCTTGTCGAGAAAGCTCTGTGAATCATTTCAGCAACAGAGTAATAAAAGAAAAACATTAAAAATGGCTGTTTTAGTTACTGGTGCGAACGGGTTTATTGGGAAGTATATCGTTGAAGAATTGTCTAATCAGAACTACGATGTGATAGGAATTGTGAGGTCTCAGGCTAAGGCAGATGCGCTTGCCAAGCAGTTTGGTCAGAATCCGCACCTTATTGTAGAGATCGTCCACGATATAACCGCCTTAGACGCCTTCGATTCTATTTTCCATAGATATGGTAAAGATATTGAGTCGGTCGTGCATTGTGCATCGCCACTACCAGCTCAAGGTAATGACTATGAAAATACACATTTGATACCTGCTGTCAATGGTACGATAAGTCTTTTGGAGGCTATAAAGAGATATGTTCCTCAAACTGTCAAGCATGTTGTGTTGACATCATCTGTAGTTGCTGCTATGAAACCTGAAAAACACGTTGGTTCTGACTACGCAGTCGACGAGAATAACTGGTGTCCTTTGAAGAAGGAAGATATTAAAGGTAATTTCCTGGCTGCTTATATGGTGAGTAAGACATATGCAGAATGGGCTGCATGGGAATTTTTAAGGGAAAACAAGGGGTCTATCAGATTCCAGTTAACAACTCTGCTTCCTGCCTATGTGTTTGGTCCTCAATTGTTTGAAGAGGACGCAGTGGGTAAATTAAATTACTCCAACGGGGTGGTAGAAGCGTTGATCCATTCTGCGCCCGGCAAGGAATTGGAGCCCGACATGAAGGCCCGTTTTGCTGATGTACGTGATGTGGCCAAAGCACATGTGCTGGCACTACAAAGGGAAGCGGCTGCAGGTCAGAGACTTATCATTGCTGCAGGAAGGTATAGTTCTCAGGATATTGTCAATATCCTCAACGAGCAGTTCCCTCAATTAAAGGGGAAGATAGCCCAGGGTCCGCACCCTGGGAAATTTGATGAAAAATCGGCGGCTCGTGAACATTTCAAAGCTGAAGAGCTTCTAGGTATTGAGTACAAGGGCTTGGAAGAATCGATTCACGACACTGCTGCACAGGTCCTCAAGGTAGAGTGCAGATTTTAAACAAAAAGTGTGTGTACTAGAAGTAATGCCCAAAATTATTTACGGTTGTATTTTGCAATTATCTTTCGGGAATCCTGATAATTTGTTTGGACAGTCTGAAATAAGATGGGATTAGGCTGGGCTTTTCGGAGTTTTCTTATTAAGTTGTAAATATTCGTTACAAACGAGTTCACTTGAGATCGATAACGAGAGTCTCCTTTTGAAAACCATGGCGACCAGCTGATGTCGCATCTTCAACATTCACTTCCGTTATCAGAGTTCAGTATGATGAATTCTGTTGATGATGAAGCATTGAGACCCCTTTTGCCCAAGGATATCTTTAGATCCAAGTTTAGTTGGGCATTTTACAATAATTGCGATGATAAACCAATTCAAGTAACAGTTGGCTTTAGCATTCTCATCGCAGCTTGGGTCTTTTACTTCGTCGGGTCTTTTTGGACCCTTGACTTCGGTGTTTTTTTCCTGATTCCAGCCATATATATTCGAATTTTGATAAAAAAAGCCCGTCTATATTGTGAAATCAGGGAGATGATGAGCTCCCTTTTCCTTAAAATCGACGCTGGTGTTGACTTGAATAAGTGGGATGAAATGGCTTGTAAAATGAACAATTCCCTTTATGTACAAGGGCGCTGGGGAACTGCTTATTTGTTTTTTGATTGTATTGGTTGTTTGGAGGTTTTTTTATTATATGTCGTGAGACCTTCGACCGTCAAGTCTATACCAGCTAGTGCTGTCATCGCTGAGGCCAGAGAGCGCTATCTGCAAGCCGTGCATTCACTCTTTGCTTCTTTTTTGAAGGATGAATATCGCCAATTCGAGTCGCTGCCTAGAGATGAAGGGTATGCAAGGTTCAGTTATAAGGATGTTTTCATCACTTTTTTGGCTATATGTTTTCAAATCCTCTATGTTTTTACAAGGGAGCAGGCTTCGCCCTTAGAAATGGTCTGTTTTGGTTTGTATTCCGGAGTTGTTGTCTCGTTGATCCACTCTAATCTCGAACAACCACTTTAATAGGCTTAATAAGTTAGATTATATTGACAAGGTGATATTTTCAGCAGCTGTAACACATTTTTCTCCGAAAAATGATTTGGAAAAGTGGGATCAAGTAGCCAGGTATATGAACCATTACCTGCATACCGAAGGTGTGTGGAAAGCACCGAAAGAGTGTGTTTATGACGGGAAGGACTGTTTAAAACTTTACAAAAGCAGATATTTCGGATGCCCTGAGCTGAAAGGCATAGAAAATGAAGCCGACAATATTTATAACGAGCAATAAGAACTTGTATACCTAGTGACTATATACTAAGTTCCCCCCTCACACTTGTTACACATTCACCGCCGACATGCACAATAGAACCAACGCGCATGTGAACATGCCCATTACGTCCAACCTTTCTTCCTTGTGCTGCAGTATAAGAGAATGTTCCCAATGACTTCCTAAGCTTGCGGAATTCACCTACAGCACCGTTACCACTGCCGCAAACAGGATCCTCAGAGACTCCGCAAGACGGTGCGAAAGAACGCACTTCAATATCTTTTGAATCTGGATAATCGGCGAACAACGTGACTCCAGTGACACTTAACTTACGTTCCAACTCAGCAAGTGCCCCTAAATCGGGTTTTAGCTCTAGTAAAGTCTCGACATCTTTGACCCTGTTAATTATCCAGAGGGGGCCAACGTTAACAATCTCTGGTGTCTCCAATTTGCAATTAAAAATCAACTCCAATTTCTTGACATCTTCATCACTAATTTTTCGGACTGTTGCCTCTGGCATACTCAGCGTAAGCACTTTACCATCTAACCTTATCTGAATTAGTCCTTGGCCACACTCTTGAACCAAAAAACCATTGTTTGGTTTGACCAATCCTGACTCCACCAAAGCATGGGCACTACCAAGTGTAGGATGTCCAGCAAATGGCAATTCACTCTTTGGTGTAAAGATTCGAAGTTTATAATCAGCCTCTGAATTGCTAGGAGGCAGGACAAATGTCGTTTCTGATAAATTGGTCCATCTTGCAATAGTTTGCATTTCATCTTCGGTCAGACCATCTGCATCTAGCACGACTGCCACGGGGTTTCCTTTAAAAGGTTCGGCTGAAAAGGCATCAACGTACTTAATTGGGCGCATCCTGGTGTGATATGAGAGCCTCTAACCAATGCCGAAACTAATGAAGTTCAGGATTTATGTTTCCTTTAAATCGCCCAGTGACTCATTCGCAGGCTCTCTCGAGGTTGCTCGTGGTTGACACTTTAATGACAATTGCCATATCGTAAGAGATTACACGACATTCATGCATATATTATCTGTCTGTCTATAACATCCATAATGCGGTTGTGTCGTTGTCATACATGGTTGTCAATAGCACTGTTAACTGAGGACAGTGCGCAAATAGCCCAATATCCTTCACTTTTGCTCTTAAACATTGAAATTCTCGTGGCATAAAGTCTCTGTTGTCAAATAACCATATTTCTATCTTCGCACAGTTTGTTGTTCCCGACTGTGTAAATCTTCCTAACAATACACATTTGATAACCAGCGTCATCATTTCCTTGCTTTACTCGATTTTTTTCGTATTTCGTTTATGCTTTTGAAGCAAACACACACGTTTTCCATCTTTTTCAATTCAACCTTGCCAACTATTTTTGTTAAGCTCTTTAAAGTTTTAAGTCCTTCGAGCATTAGTGAGAATATTATCATTAAATTGCATATTCCAAATTCTCGTAAGTCCTGTGTACTGCTTGAAATCGCTTTGGGGTGAATTTTTGAACTCTAGTTCATACTTTATTTTTCCAATTGCAGCTATTAATGCAGCAATTTCTCGATGGAGTTTAGTGAGTCCTCGTAATCAGGGACCCATTAGAACATTGAAATTTTGGCTATCTAGTTTTCATTCATTATTATTAACTTCCTTTGAATCATGTACTTTTCAAATCTTAACTGTTGTCACTTTAGACCATCGTCCTGTTTTGGTTCGGAACATTAATTAATCGCGGTGACACCATTTCTAGTCTCATCACGTATACCTTTCAAAGATAGCGCCGTACGAGGAGAGGCGGGGTATGCGTCGGAGTTTTGATGGTATCAAAAATAAATATCTTATAGCTGGTTTGGGGTCCCAATTATTCCTGTCAGATGGAAAATATTGATAGAAGGAAAATTCGAGTTATTCATCTTAGAACTTGTGTGAATTCTGCCAAGCAAGACCTTCACATGGTCTTTTCGATACTGATCTCAGCTCTTAAACTTCCTGTTGTACATTTTCAGACTAAGACAAGATAAATAGATCTTCGTTTCTGTTTTTTCAATCCATGTGCCTAGGTCCGGTGTTAAATGAGCATGCCTTTTCAGCGGTTTTTGGATTTCGGTAAAATTGGTAGTTCCCCGATTTGTTCCATTCAAATGCGCACGTTGCCAACAAAACTTAAATTTGGGGGATTGCAAATCCCAGCCATATATCATCCATGAGAGAGTCTATACTTAAGAACAAAGGTTTCAAAAGAATAATATCTTTACAGCTTCTGTAGCTGCTCATCTTTTTCGGTAATTCATCAACCAATGCACTAGAACTACAGGGCAAAAATACGCGAATTCTGCCTCGTTAAAAGGAATCTCAATAGCATGTACGGTAGTCAAATTTTCCAGAAGTAATGAGTTTTTTAAGTCAAAGATCGCATTAACTCAGGATAGTGAGAACTACAGAGTTCACTTGAAGATTCTGTTCGATTCAGGGATGGTATACAATAGACAGAGGTAAATCCTCGAGTGAAGTAAAATAATGATATAATGTTGCTAGAAACCACAGTTATGCTGTTAAAATAGCTTACAGTCCTTTATCACTAATTGGAGGCTTCATACCAGCGGCGTACCTCTGCGCAGTTTCTGCCAACCAAAAAAAGACAAAAAAAAAAAACCCAACCATTGCATAACTGTACTAAGGAAAAAGACAAGCCGTCATAACGGCTCCCTCGTACTTTTGATGATAATGTTTGTTACTAAATCAAATAGAAACTTGGCAAGACTCGTTATATAACAATGTAACCGCCGAAGTATTTCAGATTTGCCTAGACGAACGGCAGATGTATTACCCGGACTGCTGAAAATTTTTAATATTTCGCCCTGTGAAATGAGGAAAACTATGTCGAAAAGCCCTGACAGAGAATCATAGAAACGTGTAAACTCATCAAGTGAATGGAGAAACAGGTTTACATTACCTGAAAATAACTGGGTTTAAACATTATCCAAACAAGAGCTTTGTATTAGATTATTGTTTGTGAGTGTTTTTTTGCCATTGGAGTGCACCTAGAGTCCGGGACCTTTAGGCGGAATTGGTCAAAAGACAAGGACGGATCTGTTTATTTTTGGTTCACATTACAAAACAAGCTTGAGAGGTCCTCACCTTTTAAACCAGCGTCGAATCACTTACAATTCTGTCCTGATACTGTATTATATTAGTTGCAGATTGATTTGGAACTCCATTCACAAGTCATTGTAATCGCAGTTATAACAGCAATAAAATAAAATTGATACATTGAGGTACCAACGCTATGTCAGGCTCTTTTTGGAAATTTGGACAGGATTATTCAGCCGAATCGCCCATATCAAGAGCTTTAAATGGTGCATTTATCCGCAAGGATGATGATTCCAAACACGATGATTCTACTGGTGACATTACCAAGAATTCTAATGAATCTGAAGGAGAAAATTCACAAGGTGAATTGGAGGGAGACGATAGCCATGACGAAGAAAATAATCTACCGACTACAGAATCGGAGTCTGTCCATTTTAAACCGAATCTAGATATTTTGGAAGATTTATTGGATGACGAAGAATTGTATACAGAATTAATGTGTTCCAATTTCAAGCTGCTAATTTATCTCAAATATCCAGAAGTTCTATCCAAACTTATAGACTATGTGACAAGTGAAACTGTTATGAAAGAAGGTGCGGAAGGTCCTGAAGGTCCTGTTTTGCCCAATGAGTTACACGCTGACACGGAGGCTGTGATAAAGGGTACTGAAGCTTCAGCTCAAGAGGCACTAGAAACGGATGTCGGTGAAATTCGAGAATCTGAAGGTAATAAGGATATAGAACCTTCACAAGAAGCTCAAAAAGATGAGGAGGAAAACAAGAGTGAACAAGAGAAGAAACGAGAAGAAGAAGGAGAAGCGGAAAAAGAGGAAGAAGAAGGAGAAGAAGAGCGTGGTGAGGATAGTGCGTCTGAACCTTCAGAGGAAACAAGCGTAACATTACCGCCTGAAACGGAGGAGCAAGTAGAGTCTCGAAGGGCGTGCATGGCAGCTGAGATTCTTTCGGCTGATGTATGGCCCATCTCCTCGGCCATTATGGATAACCGAGAGATTCTAGATAGGCTTTGGTCAATCTTAGATCGTACTACGCCACTTTCAATCGTTACTTCCACCTATTTCATGAAAATTAACGAACGTTTGCTCGACATGGATATCACTGGTATGATGGAATTTATCCTAATGCAGGATAATGTGGTGGATAGATTTTTAAACCACGTCGATAATCCACCACTAATGGACTTTTTACTTAAGGTTATTTCTGCGGATAAGCCAGACTCACCAACAGGAATTATAGAGGTTTTAAAAACCCAAAGTTTAATTCCACACTTATTAGATCATTTGAGTCCAGATCACTCAGCTGCGACACAATCTGCAGCGGGCGATTTTCTTAAGGCTTTCGTAACTATTAGTGCTAATTCTAATAATGAATTAGCTTCGGGAATTGGTCCTAATGAGCTAACCAGGCAACTGGTTTCGCCAGAAATGATGGAAAAGCTCATTAAGATTATGCTTCAAGGGGGCACCTCATTAAGTAACGGTGTGGGGATTATTATAGAGCTTATCAGAAAAAACAATTCAGATTACGATTTTGTTCAAGTAGTTTACACTACTTTGGAAACGCATCCACCAAATGATAGGGATCCCGTTTATTTGGGTCATTTAGTTAAGCTATTTGCTCGATACATGCCAGAATTTAACAAAATCCTTGTAGAAACAGAACTACCACCGTTGGAAACACCATTTGGAAGTATTGAACCGCTTGGGTTTGAAAGGTTTAAGATATGCGAATTAGTTGCAGAATTATTACATTGTTCTAATATGACTTTAATTAATGAGCCTAGTGGTGAAGCGATTGTGCACGAACGTGATGTGGAACGTGTAAGGTTGCTAAATATACAGCGAAAACAAAGACAAATAAAAGGTGATACTTCTCAAGTGGATACAAGCGAACCTAATGATCAAGGTAGTATAGAAAGTGGTCAAGAACAAGACGAACTTAATATGGATGATACTAAAGATTTAAAACTCAAAGAAGAGATTGATGACCAGGAATTGGAAAGGTCACCGGAAAAACCAGAACAGCAAGTTGAACCTGAAGAGCGAGATGTATCGGACAAGTTAGCCTCACTTCAGATTGAGAATAGCGGTAACGATTCCTTTGATACTACCGATGACTATGAAGGAAATAGTACGGTTAATAATGATACTGAGATCCATTCTGAAGGTGAATCATCAGACTCAGAAATTACGGAGAAGGCACTACGAGAGAATCCAATTGTGGGTGATCAACTCAAAATTGCATTACACGATACGAGAATCATAAAGACCATTTTGAACATGTTTTTCCGATTTGCATGGAACAACTTTTTGCATAACGTTGTTTTTGACATTGTCCAACAAATCTTTAATGGTCCGTTGAAGACAGGTTACAACAGGTTCTTGTTAGCTGATCTGTTGATAGACGCTAACATAACAAAGATGATCATGGAAGGTGATCAAAAATGCTGTGATTACGAAAAGGAAACGGGTCTTCGATTGGGCTATATGGGCCATCTTACTTTGATTGCTGAAGAAGTTGCCAAGTTTTCCGCATACATTGAAGAGATGAAAATAACATTCAGCAATCCTGTTATTTGGGAAAGTTTAAATGAACCTCAATGGAAAGAATATACCGAAACTGTGTTGGCGGATACAAGAGAAAAGTATAACACTGTTCTCGGTGATTTTGCTGATGAGGAAGATGAAGTTAATCACGATGATATGATTAGCGAGCATGATGTGGATGATGAAGAAGATGACTCAGGTTACAATAGTCAAAACTACGATTTTAATTTTAATAGACCAAACTCCTATCGTGGATTTTTGGATTCAACGGGCAACGAAGATGAAGAAGATGCAACTTATAATGATTCAGAGGATTCTCGTTATTACGAATATATGAATGGTGATGGTACAAAGACAAGATTGGAGCTAGAGCCGTCCTTAGACTACGACATTCCCGATGATCATACATCTAATGAATTGTTAGATACCCAGGATCCTGCCAATGATGATAATCAATTTACTAACTACATGTCGCATCAATTGGTTAGAGGTTTTACCGGTGGTGATGGAAATGATCCTTTCGATAGACACGATGCAGAAAATGGAGAAGCTGATTCTGACGAGGAAAGAACAAAAGGTGGTAATAAAAACAATAGTCATAACATCAAGAACAACAAAAAAGGCAACAATGAGAATCAGAATAGTGATCATGAAGAAATGGAAAATGAGGATGCATGGACAACTAGTGGGTTTTCATTTAATAGTGGTCCAACAAGATCGTTACCATCAAATCCCGAAATCTACACGAAAAACGTTTTTCAACATCAATTCGAACTAGAAGGTGTAGGTGATGATGATGATTATATGGATCCAAATGACGATGGCCAGTCGTACGCCAAACCAAATCATCCACTTTACAGCAACATTATAACACCAACAGCTTCTCATCGACAACCATCAAACAGTTTCTACGATAAGGTTTTGATCCATGGCAATGAAGATGATATAAGCGATGATAGCGATGCTGAATTGGAAGAGGAGATTTCTGGTGAAGAAGATAATGCACCTGTTTCTCACGATGAAGAACGAGATGATGAAGACTACGGGAATGAGACTGCTGGTGTACATGGTACTAGGGGAGACGAAGAAAGCGACCCTAATGACGACGACTATACCTTATGTCGTTCGAAGAGCAAAGACAACTTGTCATGGGACAAAAATGAACAGCAAAGGCTAATGGGAATGGCCGATTACAATAGAAAGCAAAATTCAAATAAGTAATTAACCACCGATAAGGTTAGACGTCTTTCTCCTACCTTGAGTGGGGAGAAACCAAAATTTGACGTAGAAACTTTTTTTTTTTTCTTAAAAAAAAAAAAAAAAAGAACAGAACAAAGAAGCAGCAGCTACTACATTTCATTTCCTTTAATTTTTTTTTATTGTAGTATAGATTTCCGAAATTTAATTAATCTTCTGTTTGAATTTTTATTCTTGTTATTGTCATTGTTATTGTTTATCATTCGTTTGTTTTGGTTTTCCACATTGCAGAGCTTTTTGTTGATATTGTTTATGTTTTTCATCGAAGAAAGTTCAACAGCGATGCTTTGAAAAAAAAAAAAAAAAAAAAAGTGAAGTAAAATTGTTGAACTAAATAGACTGTCGCAATTTAGGGCTCAAAAAAAGTATAGTACGAGTATTTTCTCAATATTATTCAAGAAGTTTTATCGTTATTGAAGGAAAAGGGGATTTTCCAAATTTTCCAGGTTCCGAGCCCCTTCATTAGTCTAATAGTTCAATTCCAACGACGATTCCCTTCCTCAAAGGACTTGGTACAACCGTTACAAAAGAGAAGGACAAGCTAGTTCTAAGAACTAGTGTTATGCGAAAACAGATCCAGTCACCTCTCGCTCCCTTACCGCTTTACAACATCTTTTCAGCTGTTGGGTGGGGGTATGTACTCTACAATGTCGTTTCTGTATTCCCCAAGTTACAACAACCGAAATTCTATTATCAGACGAAAAATTTGGTTACAATGATACAATGCTGTGCAGTTGTGGAAATATTTATCTCCCTGTTCGAGATAGTTCGTTCACCATTAATAACTACGGTATCACAGGTTTTTTCAAGATTATTAGTCGTCATTGGTGTATTCCAGTTTTTGCCAGAAACGCCGTTATTAAAAAGCTATACGTATGTGGTATTACTTGCGGCATGGTCAGTTGCGGAATTCGTCAGATATCTTTATTATTTTTACTCATTAGCTGATAAGAAAGGACCATCTGAACTATTAGTTTTGTTGAGGTACAATTTATTTTGGGTACTATATCCTACAGGGGTGGCTTGTGAATTAATGATAATTTATTCTGCTTTACCATTCGCAGAGGCAAAATATGGTGTTTTCAGTAAATGGGTTTTATTAGGTGGCATGCTTGCTTATATCCCGGGTTTCCCAGTACTTTTTAGTCATATGGTAGCTCAGAGGAGAAGAGGAATGAAAAAAATGTATCAGGTTTTTTGCAAACAAAACTGATTTAAGGAACACATGAATTAAGACGAATAAAAAGAGAATTTTACAGGTTACGGTTAAAGGGATTTTACTGTTGTGCATCATAATTATAATCACTATTAGCATCTTAAGAGAAAAAGAAACAAACAGACAAACAAAAAAAAAAAAAACAAAAAAAAAACCAACAAAAAAACAAGGGAGAGCGTGAGTGTGACGAACAAGACGAATAATACAATTCCAAAAGAATCCAATCAAGCACTTTACTGGAATGCGTGATGACAATAAGATAAAATACAATAAAATAAAATACAAAAAGTAAAAAAGAAAACCCAAACAGGGAGCGTTAAACAAGATATTTAAAAGAAAATAAAAATATCAAGGAGACGAAAACTCAAAAAAATACAACAAAAAAAGAACAAAAACGAATAATAAAAAGTTCGCCAGTGTTTAAAAATTTTATTCATTTTTAATTGAGTATATTTCTCATGTGTTATTTTGTATGATTTAAAAAAATTTGCAATAATATAATAAAAAAGAAAAATCTTAATAATTGAATGTAATGATTTATAATTGTTAAGATGGTTTACTGGGCGGTAAAATAGTCCATATCGTTTCACCTAATCTTATCTCGTATAAGCGGTTCGTCGATCGTGATTCGGGTTTTTTCTTTCCATCAACTAGAAAAGAGTACTCGAACTTAATAAAGAAGAAGATATTATGAAATGTACTCCAAGAAGAAAGGAGTAACAGCTATATAAGAAGCTCTAATAAAGTTTACCACACTAATTTAAACATTAAAAATGTTTCCCAGACTTTCTCCCCACTTCTCAAATCCGCTGCGAGTTGCACAACGAAGTTTAAGAAGCTTCCACAATTATTCACCTTTATTCCAAAAACCAGCCAATAATACCACCCAAGTGGCCCCAAATGCCATTGATATTAGTCCCTTGAGGTATTCAAATGAATTATATGCAGCTTTTAGAGTCCACAATCGACCTTATTTAGTCACACTTGGTGATAAGGTTGTGTTGCCATTCAAGTTGAAGCAGGCCGATGTTGGTGATATTTTGAATTTGAATGATGTAACGACGATTGGATCTCGCAACTATCAATTGATTGATAATCCTATTGATCCTAAATTGTTTACCTTGAAGGCAACAGTATTAGAAAAAACCAAGAGAGCATTCCAGATTAGAGAGGTAACAAAGAGAAGAAATAGAAGAGTGCGTCATGCTAAGAATAAGGCTGATTTAACAGTCTTGAGAATAACAGAACTGAAGGTTAACTGAAACAATTTGATTACTCACATTTATGTACCTTGTAAATACTTTTTTTTTCTAATTTTCCTTTTTTGCATTATAAGATTATACTCAACTTACAGTGGATCAAACAAGTCCTTAAAACAACAACTCTTCACCTCAATCATAAAACAAGAATAGAAGTCTTGGCGAAAAGAACATCTAAAAGGTTTCTATATATGCCATTCCTTAGAAAGATTACTGGTGGTGGTAACAATACCCATTCACGATCAACATCCTCATCATCTCTAAAGACATGGTCTCAAGAATCACCGAATTCGATGTCAAACAAACATACTAGTTGGCTCCCGCCCGTATCAAGTAAAAAGAGAGGTCCTGGTGATCATAGACCACTTAACTCAAGTAATAGAAGTTCATATGGATATCCTGATGGTGGATCTATATTTGGACGATCATCAACAGATTACGATGAGCAAGTTGGCGGTGGATCTGAAGAATCTGAAGATACTTCACCATACCTCTGGGCAGCAGGTGCAAGTACTGCTTTATGGAGTGAGGAAGATGCCTCTAAGAATAGAAAATTGTCAGATGGTAGTTCGAATAGTTTATCATTTGATAAGTTAATCCTTTCATGGGATCCGACTGATCCTGAAGAATGGACACCGCAGAGAGTAACTTCATGGTTAAAATTTCACGATTTTCCGGAATCTTGGGTAAATCTTTTTAGAAAATATCAATTATCTGGCCAAAGGTTCATTAGATTATTGGCATATGACAACTTCTTCCTTTATGAAAAGTACCTGCCACAGAATAAAAATGCATCCTACAGTCGATTTCAATATTTGCTAAAGAGAACTATGAAGAAGAATGTTATTAACAATCATATCAGACAAAAAAGCGCTGACAAGTCCAAGGATGCCAGATCATCAAGTGAGTATATGAAATCCAAATATAAAACCAATAAATCTCAAGAAGAGATCAGTAGTTCAAGGTCTGCTTCTGAATCTGCTCTTTCGCCAAGCGGATCAGGCCCGACTGTTAAAAGTACAGATGATAGTGGTAAAACGATATATTTGGACAAGAATGATAAAAATGGCGGCAAGGGTAACAATAATAGTAACGGCGCAAGCGCTACTTCACCTTCTAGAGCTCACCAAAAAACAAAAAGCACTGGGGCATTATACAGAAGAAGCTTTATATCAATAAGAGGTGGCTCTTCTGGTAACAACAACCCATCCCCATCTTCCAAACCACCTTCTAGTATAAGGCTGAATATCCCAACGGCCGCCCATTCGGCTGCAGATTTTAAAGGTGATTCCGCTAAATCGCTTTCTCCAAGCTCACCTTCGTATCCAGGAATATTCAAACGCCATCAGAAGAGTAGCTCTTCTGAATCTTCACTTTTGAATACCTTGTTTGGATCCGCATACAATAATGCAACAGCTGAGGAACCTCCCGATAAAAGTTCGCACCTACAAGTTCATAACTTATCAAGTGAGAGCTTACCTAAATCTAAACTTCATTTCCATGAAACTAATTCTTCGTCACCTTTAAAACAATCACCAGTGGTCTCAGAAGAAAAGAATTCTCTGTGGTCTAAGTGGAAAAGGAAAAGTCAAGTTAGCGTTTCGAGTAACAACTCTCCACAGACCTCAGTACCTCAGTCTGCTAAATACCCATCCACAGATTCACCCATCTCCATTAGAGCTGACGGCAGTTCTACAGCCCGAACCTCGATGATAACATCAGAACAACCATCAATACCCCCACCATCCAGTGGCACCAAGACCAGACCCAAAGAACAACCAAGACAGCTTAAATCTCAAGAACGTGATAAAAAGAACGACAACTTTAGCCCTTCAAGTTATTTACTCGATAAAAAGTATTATCCATTGAGGAGCAAAGAGAGCATGAATGACACTTATATCCTAATCACAAGGGATAATAGATCATTTATGCCGTTGAATTTATCTATGATATCCAGTTTGGAAGATTTTAAGGATTCCGTAACATTGCTATTAGGGATTGATCACAAAGACATAACGATCCATAT
The DNA here is from genome assembly GCA_030571545.1 of Zygosaccharomyces gambellarensis. Taxonomy (NCBI): domain Eukaryota; kingdom Fungi; phylum Ascomycota; class Saccharomycetes; order Saccharomycetales; family Saccharomycetaceae; genus Zygosaccharomyces; species Zygosaccharomyces gambellarensis. The sequence goes on from JAJLXU010000006.1 coordinate 488,141, forward strand.
GACAGATTTCGGTTGCGAGATAGGATCTTCATTGCCCGACGACATGTTAGATACGCTTAGATCAAGCCTTTTTCTCAATACTGCTGGGAAACTATTCATCAAGGATCAATCGAAAAAAACAGAGAGGGGTTCAGCAGCGACTGAGATCCACGGGTTGGAACGCCCGGCAACTGTGAAACCAAAAAATTCTATGAAATCAGTGGGAAGCAGTATTACAACCTCAACTGATGATATTTCTATCGTTACCTCATCTTCAGAAGTTTCAGTACATGATGGCCAGAATCTAGAGCCAGCTAGAAGATACCCTCGGACACCGAATGCCTATTACGAAACAGCCTTCTCAAACGGAGATGCTTCCACTTCAGCTTACGATACAAAAAATTCAAACAATGAAGAAATCAATTATTTCAACTTGAAAAGTCGCCAAGCAATGATCAATGCACCATCTAAGCCGAAAAAGCGGACATCGAGCTCTTCATCCACCTCATCTTTTAACAAGTTACCCAATGGTTCTGATAAAGATAGAAAAGGTACGTTCCACATTTTACGTAAAGATTTCGGTAACGAGATTGATTTCAACAAGAGAAGAGAATCACCGTATGTGCAACCAGAATTGGCTCCCAAGAGAGAAGCTCCAAAACCACCAACAGGCGGATCTCCTCAAAGATCGCTTTCTATTTCTAGTCAAGTTTCTGGCTCACATTTAAGAAAAGACGGTTCTAAACCTCCATATGGTAAAAATATCAGACTACCTCTATCTCCAGTATCGACCCCATTGGAAGAAACCAGTCCTTCTGAGAGTCTTGTTAACTCCTATACGCCGGGATCCAGTCACGTTTTAGTTCCGCAACCTTATAAGGGTGTAAGCGAATCGCCAAGGAGAACAAAATCAGAAGAGGATCAGTTTGCAAGCTCTATGCATCCTTCTTTTATTGCCAGACAAAGAATGGCACGTTCTGATTCCATTGCGTCAAATGTCAGCACCTCCCATCATACCGCGTCACCATTACTCAAACGGGGTAGTACTAAGAGAGTCGTATCTTCTGCTTCTGCTGCTGATGTCTTTGAGGAAAACGAGGTGACCTTTGCTGGTGCTCCAGAATTATCCGAATCGGATGATAGTAGTGATGAAAGTAGTTCCTCCGATACAATTATTTGGTCCAATGGTAAGCAACAAAACTCGGATAACTCACAGAAGACAGCCGTTAACAGCCAAAACTCATTAGCTAAAGAAACTAAATCGAGGTCCTCGGAGGCTATCGATAGTTTACCAAACAATGGGTTAGAAAGGAAAATGACATTAAGACCCTCTGCAGAAGTTGTTTACCAAAATTTAGAAAAATTCTTTCCACGAGCAAATTTAGATAAACCAGTTCTTGAAGGTGTTACGCCTCCAGCTTCTCCAAGAAGTGATGATAATTATCATCCTTCTGCTAATTTTGAAACTTTGAAGACGAAGCCTACTAACAACGTTTTAGAAGGGCAAAATATCCATACCAATCCAAATTCTAATGCTGAACACCCCCCAAAGCCAAAAGACTCGAAATTCCCTAAAAGAGCCAGAACTATTAGAGCCATTGCCCACGAAGCCAGTGAGAAGAGGAAACAGTCTATGAAATTAAAAAGAAAGAACACCAAGATGTGGGGCACTAGAACGGTCGAAGTCACTGATAAACGCCTTGTTTCCATTAACAAAGCTAAAAATTCTAAGGGTGAATACAAGGAATTTGCATGGATCAAAGGTGAAATGATAGGTAAAGGTTCTTTCGGTGCAGTGTTTCTTTGTTTGAATGTAACAACTGGTGAAATGATGGCCGTGAAACAAGTTGAAGTTCCTAAATATGGATCTCAGAACGAGGCTATTATGTCTACCGTGGAGGCCCTCAGAGCTGAAGTTTCAACTCTTAAAGATCTTGATCATTTAAACATTGTCCAATATTTAGGATTTGAGGTTAAAGATAGCATTTACAGTCTTTTCTTGGAATATGTCGCTGGTGGTTCTGTCGGTTCGTTGATTAGAATGTACGGTAAATTTGAAGAAAAATTGATTAAACATTTGACAATTCAGGTCCTGAAGGGTTTATCCTATCTGCATTCACGGGGAATCCTCCATAGAGACATGAAAGCCGATAATTTACTTTTGGATCAAGATGGTGTTTGCAAAATTAGCGATTTTGGTATTTCTAGAAAATCTAAGGATATTTATTCCAACTCTGAGATGACAATGAGAGGCACAGTATTTTGGATGGCACCCGAAATGGTCGATACAAAGCAAGGTTACAGCGCTAAGGTTGATATTTGGTCTTTAGGATGTGTTGTACTGGAAATGTTCGCGGGAAAAAGACCATGGTCCAACCTTGAAGTTGTTGCTGCGATGTTTAAGATAGGAAAATCTAAATCTGCACCTCCTATTCCTGATGACACCCTGCCACTAATCTCTCAAAATGGTAGAGACTTCTTGGACCAGTGTTTTAGAATTGATCCAGAAAAAAGACCTACAGCTGATAAGCTCCTCTCGCATCCTTTCTTGAAAGGCGGTTCCCGTTACGATTTCAAATCAACTAAATTAGCAGAATTCATCAAGTCCAACGACAAGTTAAATTCTACAAAATTGCGTGTTGGATCGCATGAGAAAATACAACTGAAGACTTGAGTTTGTCCTTTTTTCCCATCTTTAAAGCTGCATTGTAATATGATGATGTCAATTTTTTACTTCCAAGATCTAGTAGTACGCTAACTGATTAAATACTTAATTTATTAACTAATACCTGCATTTCTTTCTTTTTTTTTGCTTTTTAACAAAAATTACCGGTTTTCTTGTATTTTCATTTCATATAGCAAATCATTGGGAGCTATAGTGATGTACCACAAGTACATTAAATTGATTATTAGAGCCTCTCAAAATGGTAGATCTGACTTCATCGTTGAATGGAACATCTCCAAAAAAATAGTTTTCAGCCATGATGAAAGTAGCTTCTTCAAGGCTATCCAACTCATCTTCCGACAGTCCTTTCCGCAAGACAGCATCGATAAAAAATGTCGAAGATGAATCTTGCTGCGTCTTTTGATTTACAGGTACATTGACAACCTGGAAGGAAGACCCGATCCATTCTTGATCTGCTAAGGTCGCAGATAGCTGGTCTCCAAAATGGATATTTGAATCGTTAACAAAAATGGTCGCATGGGAATCATCTCCGTTCATCTGGTTCCTATGGCAAATCACCAAAAAAAGGTGGAGCGCCAAAAAATCCGAAGAAGCCAAATTAGGACTTGGTAACAAGAGGTAAAAACCTTTTTTTTTGAAATTATCAGTATTCAATCTATCCAAGGAATTGGAAATAAGTAATGCGAAATTAGAACTGAGAGAAAATGATATCGTTTCGAAAAAATTCGAGGGCAATTCATTTAACCCGACGATGTGTGAGAAGATCTGCTCAAAATTTTGATAAAATTGCCTTTTGACAACATGACTCGCATTTATTTCATAAGAAGCACCTTTCAAGGGAAGCAAAACTAGGTCTGTTCCCTTTAAGTCCAAAGAGGAAATGTTAGTAGCTTTCTCTCTAACTGTAGAAAAGAGCACCTCACTAGAAAATGGGATCTTACTCAAGCGACAGAAAATATCCAGAATTTGTAGAATGGAATCTGTATTCGCGGTAACGAGTATATCATCATTGTACATTGACGAAGACTGTAATAAATCTGTAGTTCTTTCAGTCAACAATCTCAAATGAATTCCCTTGACCGGCAGTTGAAGCTCAAAGCCATACTCATTATTTTGTAATATTTCTGTTGTATCAGAATCATAAGGACGCTTGCGTGACAAAACATTGGCAAATCTCCTAAACCTGCTATTTGATCTACCAGATGGATCTATCGTAGACGTAGTAGATTTTGCAACACAATCTTTCAATTCTTCAGAGCAACGAGGTTCAACAATTGTGGTATTTGTTGCGATCTTTCCATTCGCCAACCGATTGATAAGGTTTAAGGAACAAGAAATGGTCTCGGTAGTATTAATGACGTTTATGACTTCAGATATGTGATAATTTTTCACATCCGCAAAACAGTTTAAACGAGCGTAATTACGGCCACCAATCGTAGTGTCTGAAAGATCTTGCAAAGAACTTTCATAACCTAATCCCTTCTTCTTCAAACGCATTTGTATCTCATTCCTATACGAATCTGGATAGGCAAAAAGAGTCAATGGTGTGGTTGCAAATGTTGATACCAATGCCATCAGGATGAACATACCAAAGATTTTCCTATCAATGATCCCAGCGTTTAATCCCACTGTTAGGACGACAATTTCGACAATGCCTTTACAAGACATTAAAATGCCAACCGCTAGAGATTCTCTAACATATAGCCCGAACAATTGAGAAAGAAGAGAGCCAGACACGACCTTAGATCCAATAGCAATCCCAATACTTGCAAATATATAACCCCAATCCTTTCCCTGATTTAGAAGAGTAAGATCAGCATGTAAACCCGATACTGCAAAATATATGGGTATTAATACGATGTTAGGAATATCTTCCATTCTTTCAGCCAACTTAACAACATAATTATTTTCTCTAGGAACAATCAATCCAGCAATAAAGGCTCCAAAAATGGGATGAACACCGATGATATCTGTAAAATAGGCAGATATAAACATAATGAAAAGGACGCACATAGTGGCTAAGGGAGACGGTCTACTTCTATCCAATTCATGCGTCTTGATCAAAGCCCATCTTAAAAAATATTTCAAAGGGTATGCATAAAGAAGAAACCAACCCAATGTACAAAGAAGGATGTAAACAGTGCTGACAGGATCACTGGAAGAACTGGAGAGAATCACACTTAATGCCAACAGAATCCAACCCATGATATCGTTGATTATCCCAGCACCGAGGACGATAATCCCAGCTCGATCTTTAATAAGACGTAATTCGTTCAAAATACGGCATAATACTGGGAAAGCCGTCACAGATATAGAGGTTGCAATAAAGCACATAAACACACTAAACGTGACATGCTTAGGTCCTTCAACATTCTTGGCATAAGTGTTGTATAATGGCAATGAAAAAAGACATCCAAATCCAAATGGCACGGCCAGCGTAATTAGTCCAATAGATAATGCTGTCTTTAAATGCCTTTTGATGAATTCATTATCAACCTCTAATCCTAAGAAGAACATGAACAATATAATACCCAGGTTTGCTGTCAAATTTAAACCAGGAATGGAATTTTCAGGGAAAACTGTATGCATGTAATTGGGGATTTGACCAAATACAGTGGGGCCTAAGATAATGCCTGCAATAACCTCTGATATCACTTTGGGTTGCCGTATCTTGGCAAATGGAATATGGACCAAATTACATGTTGCCAATATGAGACATGTCTGAAATAAAAATAGCGTTAATGGTGAACTCGAATCATAAATGAATGGATTAGCCCCAGAGATTACACCTCCAAGGTTCGATGAACCCATATCTAGAAATCACAACTTTTCAATTTCAAGGCGAAGGAAAAAAAAAAAAAAGTTCAAAAACCTGTAGAAACGTAACTAAGTCCTTTTATTGACTATTTCATCTTTTTACTGTTTTTATTTTAATGCACTTTATATTCGAGATTGTTTACAATGTTAATTGAATAAGCTAAAAAAGCGGATTTTCGCTTAGTGTTAATTATACCGATTGTGACAAACTATGAATAAAAGGAAGAAAAACTGAAACTTTCTCCAACAACACAATCCTATCATCTAATCGAAGTATCTAAGTGATGATTTATAAATTCACAGCTAAAGTACAACAGAAAACTGATATAATACATAGAGATACTGAAGGAAAAGTCCTATATCGAGGAAGATCTTCCTCTCGACTGCATATTACGTAAGGCTCTTGACGTAGGCATTACGGCAGCTGGCTGCAATACCCTATCATCATCAAGAAGCTGATCAAATGTATGATCAAGTAATTCTTCTAAGAAAGATTCTATCTTGGCGAAGATTCTGGCAATGGCGAAATTGGGCTCATTCAACGGGAATCGAAGCGGGCTATTATCACTCAACCAAAATTCTGGATCAAGCATGGTTTGTGCGTTCTCCGGCGTGGCATAAAGTTGCAAAAGTTTGTTCCACTGAGAATAATTCAGATTGTAATTTCTATTTTTCTTTGAAATACTATGGAATTCTCCCATGGCTTGCGTTAGCGTTCGTAATTTCTCTAATTTGTCGCGAAAAGAAGATGGTGATAAATGACTTCGCATTTCATCAGATATTGAAAAACTTTCCCAACCACTATATGAACTTGAATTTTCAAACTTAGATGCCACTGTTCCCACACTGGACGTATTAGTTTCATCATCATCACCATCACCATCACCATCACCATCATCATCATCATCATCATCATCATCATCATCATCACCACCACTATCGTCAGTAACATTACAATCATTAATTTCCCCTTGATAATTTCTAGCATTGTCTGGTATTGAGAAAATCGCATTTAAAGCCCTATTTTCACTAATGACAAAAGATTTAATACCGGGAAAAATACTAAACCTTTTGGAAATAGTAAGATCGATAGATTTTGCCAAATCGAATAGATAATCACCCAAAGTTGATAAAATAGCACTCATTAGTGGAACTGCTGCCAAGGACCAACAAACAAAGAACGCCCTTCCGGCACCTGTCCTAGGGACATAGTCACCATATCCAATTGTAATTAAGCATAAAAAACAAAAGTATAGTGCATTAAAATAGGACCAGCTTTCAGCAAACATAAATACGAGTGCCCCCAAATTCCAAAAAGCAACGTAAATCAACAAGGTTGATCCTATAGAAAAAAACATTTGTCTACGTTTAGCGCCACGTCGTATGCTCATCATCTTGTTATATGCTTCTCTTCTCGTCAAATTTGTTCGACGTTTATGTATGCTTTCCAGAGCTTTTGTTCTTGAAACTTCTACCCAATGAAAAAAAAAGGTCGTACCAGCAGATTCTTGAATGATACTTCTAGTCATAGCCAAGATAAGACCTGAAGTAATAACACCGAGTAGTGAGAAAACCATAATAAGAATCTTCGAAGCTACATTGTCTGGTGTAATATCACCGAGACCAACGGTTAGGATAGAAACTGTGGAAAAGTAAAGAGCAGCACCGAATGTAACATTCAGAATTCCAGAGAACATTCCACCGCCCCAGATTAGCAAACCTGAGAGACATAAAGTGAAAATCATCAGAGCTCTTTCATTTTTCATCAAATTGAATTTTGGTGGATATTTACCCAAATAAAATCCGATGAAATGAACCAACAGGTTAAAAGTACAGCAATAATATAAGAATACAGCAACAACAGCATACCAAAATCCCACTGTTTTATGTGTATTGTATTTTATATCCCTGGAAGCGAACACACAAATATCTATCAACAGCATAGTGGCCGCCACCGTCCAACCAAAGATGTTTATTATTTGTGAATTCCTGTAGCTCAAACGGTTAGCAAAATGCAAAACCAATGCGCAGTTCGATAAAAATCCAATCACTAACGACAATATGTTCACCACAAAGATAGCAGCAGGTCCATAGTCTGAATGGACTGGTTTCGTACCGTAATCTCTCCATTTCTCTACAAGACATGCTATGGAAATCGTATTCGCTACAGGTCCCATACAAGCCGTTATCACCGGAAAGTAACATGAAATGAAAAACCACCAGATAAACATTTTAGACTTAGGGCTCTCATTAATGAGAGCTACCCTTTCACTGTTGTACCCTAGGGATTCCGCAAGCGCAAAGCTCTGGGAGTCTCTATGCTGGACCTCCTTCTTATTTCGACTTTTCATCATGGCATCATGGAAGATAGTTCAACAACGATTTTCTTGACAATCTCAAGGAAGGACTCCTCCTTTCTGGCAGAGTCTTGTTGATATTCTATTTTTCGTTTCCTCTTAGCAAAACAAATGCTTCAAATTGCAATCTCATTGCCGTTTTCCGTGATGCTTTTACTTACATAAAAGCCGTTTCCAAAATTCCTGGTCCAATAACGCTTTTTACCTTGTGATCTCATAACATGGTGCTCTTGTCGCTCACTGAAATACCCTTGTCTTTAATTTTTGCGGTAGGAGTTCTTTTTGAGGATTCATCTTGCCGCCGATATGCCTGCTTGGCGGTAATAAATACGAATTCAACAAAAAGACCTGCAGTTGGCACGGAAATCCTAGCACGAATATCAAGCCAATACAGATGGACAACCCCCGTTATACTCTACCATTTTCTTACTGTCTTACGGTGGCATGATATCGTTCGGAGAATTATGTGGAGTAAACAGTTGCCTTTTTTCCCTTGCCTTTTTATAATTTTGATCTCTAAATATGTATCATTGTATACGAGTTAACGCGCACGTAAAAAGTTGGCGTTTCACTAATAAATGAGCAGTTGAAAGTAGGAGTATTACAATATTTCAAGTCCATTATAGGATTTGGGATTCAAGAGGGTCTTTAAGGGGTCTCCTGCACTAGGAATCGAATCTGCGCTGTTGGTTTGACCACTACCGTTTCTTTGCCCTTCCAGTCTTACTCTGATCATGGGTGATAATGCCATTTTAGAACAGATCATCTCATCGCTTAATATGCAACAACAAATAGCGGTTAGATATGATCCTGGTAGGGCATTGCAAGTTATTGCGGGACCAGGAACTGGTAAGACAAAAGTGCTGACCTCCAGGGTTGCATTCCTCATGTTATATCATAATATAAGACCTCAAGACATCATTGTGACGACATTTACAAATAAGGCCGCCAAAGAAATGATTGACAGACTGCTTTCCATGTTAAAAGATACGAATATAAGAGTAGGCGATCTTATGATTGGAACGTTTCATAGTGTATGCCTAAAAATTTTATCAAGGTATGGACATAGAATTGGACTGATAAAAGATTGGAGAATAATTGATGAAAAGGAAATTGAGGTAATAGTTAACAATATGGTGGAAAAGATACCAGACCAGGTCAGGGATTATGCATTATCATTGAGAAGAAAAGTCAATCTTTGTCTGCCGAAAAATGGTGGTGATGAATGGACAGTTTCACCCAAATTAGTCAAAAAACAAATTGAGAAATTGAAATCATTTGCCATTTTACCAGATGAGTATAAAAGTGACAATAATCATGATTCAGCGCTGGCTTATTTTTTTGAAACTTATCAGATTGAGTTGAACAGATTAAATGCATTAGATTTTGACGATTTATTAATGTACACATTCCGTCTTTTGACTAAGGAGAAATGTTTACCGCGTATACGACATGTCTTAGTAGATGAATTCCAAGATACCAATGGTATTCAGATGGATCTGATGTTTCTATTTGCCAGAGGTAATCACCACTTGTCTCGAGGTATGACTGTTGTAGGAGATCCGGATCAAAGCATCTATGCCTTTAGGAATGCATTAACCTATAATTTCCAGGATATGTTTAGAAGGTGTCCCATAGAATGTTCAAGGGTAGTTCTAGTGGAAAACTATCGTTCTTCTCAGAAGATTTTAGATACCAGTGAAGCTTTGATTAAACAACAAATTGAAGGACGTGCGGATAGATTACCATTACACGCACAATATGACTGCATTTTTGCACCAGTGTACTTAAATTTTCCTGCTTCCTTTTTAGAGGCTCCATCCATTCTTAGAGAAATGATTTATTTAAAATCGCTGCCGAATCTTTTCACATATGATGATTTTGCCATACTAGTAAGACAAAGACGCCAAATCAAGAGGATTGAAACTGCATTAATAGAACATCGAATACCATATAAGATTTTGAAAGGTCATGCATTTTGGGAATTGAAAGAAACGACGTCAATGATTAATCTTTTGAAATGTGTTTACTCTGACAACGAGAAAAACGCCATGGTGGCTGCATTACAGTACCCTGCAAAGGGAATTGGTCCTACAACAGCAGAAAGACTTAGAACTATCATGGAAAATGGTACAAATTCTCCATTCGACACATTGAAACGCATCCGTGAGGGTCGGATTAAGTTTGATATGATGGGCAAAGCACGCACTGCTCTTGTAGACTTTATCAATATGATAGAAACTTGTAAGAAGCTTTGTGAGAGTCCAATTAATATCGCATTGGAAGAGATTTTCGACAAATTATATGAGTTATCGGGGATGAAACATGAATATTTATATTTTGACGGTAAGAAAAAGTCAGAAAAAAAACCAGAAAGTGAACCCAATTATCTGAATCCAAGACACAGAAATGTTTTGGTACTTAAAGATTATTTTTTGGGTACGGAATCTGGCAAAGAACACGATGTTCCAGTTACGGATCCTATTGACAATAGCAAATTTAACAATAACAGTAATGCTGATGATCCAAGAACAAATTTAAAAGCTACTATGGGGCATTTTCGTAATTTTTTTCTCTCATTAACCATTTATTCCAATGATACCCAAGAATCTGAAGAATCGAATGCAATTAAGAAACAGAAATATTCTGAGGGATTGGTGACAGTATCCACCATTCACGGTGCAAAGGGTCTCGAATGGCCAGTCGTATTCATCCCTGGTTGTGAAGAAGGTATTATTCCTTCACTATTTGGAGACGGGAGGTCTTCTAATTTAGAGGATGATGATGATTCAGACACTGATAGTGATGAAGAGGACAAAGATAAGAAACCTTTCACTGAGAGCAATTCGTCGAAGAAAAAGATGATTGTACCAGATGATTCTGTGAATGAAGAAAGGAGAATGTTCTTTGTGGCCCAAACCAGAGCAAAAAATTTGCTGTACTTGTCTTCTGTTACTGATAGAGATGCTCGCGTCCCCAGTTTACCAAGCAGGTTTTTGACGAAAGAATTGATTAGTACGATGGTAGATAGACAGAGGGCGCTCGAAAGCGTAGCTAACATTAAGGCACTCTACGCAAACGTTGGTAAAAATTGGTCACAATCAAATCCTACATTTTCTTTGAATCAAGTTGTAAAGGACTATGCTGAGTTTGTTGATAACCGAAGAGAGAGGTTCGTGTGGGCTGGTTCCATAGTACGAGGTATGTACCGATGCAACATTCAAAGGAATACTTCTCCAACCAACTTAACTAGCGAATTTACTACTGCTGCTGCGCAGCTCAAAAACAACTTGAACTCCCCCGAGAAAAGGAAAAGTACATCACCAGAAAAAAGGTTTGCTCCTACAAATACACGACCAATTATAACAAGCCCTACAAAAACACACGCACCTACAACAAATTCGGAAACGCCACCAGGGTCTCCAGGTAAAAAGAAGTCATTTGCACCATCATACGTGCCAAATAGGAGTGGTCCAAATGTACTGGGTGTGAATCGTAGATTATTTAATACCTCTAATAATAAACCGCTATTGCAGAGGGAGAAAACTTCACCGACACCGTTTGGTCTACAAGACCTGCAGCCTCAAAGTGCATCGTCTGCAGGTAATTCAATTCCAATTTCCGCTTCCGATGAAGCTAAACAATGTTTTAAATCTGAGAGCTCTGTACTTTTGCCGCCACCAGAACATCCTTTGAAAAATCCCAATGATGATCATTTAGACTTTCCTGCTTCAGACGATGAACTAATGGCAATTTCTGATTTCAAAGATAAATCTGCTAATGCTCTTCGCGAGTTAGATCATTCAGATGATGATCTTATGGCGGTTGTTAACCCCGAACCCAGGCCCTCCCGTATACGAAAGCCTGGAGGAAGAAAACTTGTGGCAGCCCCCATAAATATCTCTGAAAAGGATATTACTCCTAAAGTTAAAAATGAAGAACCAGAACAAAGGAGTCAATTCTTTGATAAGAATGCATCAGAGGATACCACTGCAGCAGAGCTACTTCATAACCCCGAAGACATGGTCGTTGACAATCGACCTATAATTGCCAATGCCAAAACTTTGGCAGATGCGGTTCGAGGTACATCTGCTAGTAGCCAAAAGGGTAAGACGAAGGTCAAGGACGAACCAGCATCCAGCCAATACGACATATTCTCTCAGCTGAACAATGCAAAAAAGAAGGCCAAGAAAAATGATGGCGAAATCATCGTTATCGATTAAACTTTGGAAGGGTTAGAGTACCATGGCTGCAGGAAGCATACGTACACACACACACAAAAAAAAAAAAAAAGTATTCATATGTACATAGACATGCATTATTAATTAATGGAGTTATGAATAACAAAAAAGGAGCAGGTGCTCATATCTTGATAAAAATGTTTTTTTGGTAGAGGACAACGGCAACAACGGTTAAAAAAGATGAATAGAGAAGTAGTGTGACTACACCAACAGTATCTGAAGCGTCAATGGTAACGATTGATATATTAATCAATCCTGTAGTCACATTGGAAAGTAAGAACATTACCAATCCATTCCCGTTCAAAGCCTCTAAAATTGTAGATACCTTGTAATTTGCTTCACTTAGACCAAATAGAATGTCAATTAAGCAGTAAATCGTTAACCCACCTTGGTTGACTCCTACAACCCATAAAACGTAGGGCAAATTAGCAAATCTTCTTGAGACATCAAATGGAAGAATAGGTAACACAAATATGAATAGAACCAGGAAAATACTAGTCCAGAGGAAAAGTCCAGTTAGAGGACTTACAGTAGTCCACTTATCACAAATTGATATTTTTTGAGGAGCCTTTGTATCAATTGAGGATTCCACAGATGGTTTGTAGAGATTGTTCTTCGTCGGCTTATTACCAAGGACATAAAAACCTGTTGTTTGTCCCCAGAGGAAAATAGAACAGTAACCAGTGAAAGAAAGTATACCTTCTCTATTGGAACTCAAAAAATTCTCACGCGGGGCCAAAACCAAGAAGTTCAACAACTTATCCTCTCTAGCTAATGCAATTTCATAAATGACAGAAATTATAGTAGCGATCACAAATCTAGGAACGTAGTTGGTAATTGGTTCCAGAAACACAAGTACTGGTGGTAAAAGTGATAAAGTGATGAAAAAATTCCAATGTACTCCATATTCTGTGACATGCTCTTGATAGTCTAAATTCTTCACAAAATAAAGTCGAAGTAATCCAATAATTAATAAAGTCGCCATAGACCTTAGGGCAATCAGAGATTTTCTAGTTAAACTCATTTTCTTTTCAGGATGAAGATGTTCTTTCAAAAGAGCTCTTGAAGATACTAACCCATTACTAAACACAAATGAACCAACTCCTAGATCCATCAAAGATGTTCCCCAAGTCTCAACCTTAGCAAATCTTCTGGGGAAAACGGGGAAGTCTACTGCTAAAATGGCGAGCACGGTGAGAATAAGCATACTGCCACGATAAGCTGTAATGAATGGTTTCTTGACCAATTGAAATTCTTGTGGGGTGTTAGGACTTGTCTTCTTGTTGGAATTAGTCTTTTGAGATCCTGTATAGATTCTGTTGATAAACCATATGGAAAGACAGGGAATTGATATCAATGTGTACAGCAATCTGATGTTGCCTGAGTATGTGGTAATAGAAAGAAGTGGGCATACCCAATTCAATGCAAAATCAACCATTAAACTCGAACCATAACCCGATGTTGACAATAGATTCCAGCAGAAATAGACAAGAGGAGCCACGGATGTGACAACATTAATCTCCTCAATGGATCCTCCGTGAAGACCAGTCACAAACTGCTCTTTACGTTCCCTTAAATTATCAGACATTGGCAATAGAGTGCACCAATTGCAGGACTTAGCCAAAACTTATGCTGAACTTATCCTCTAAGTGTCCATGGATCATTGATATTTGTCACCTCGCGTAACTTCCTTTCGCCATCCTATATAATAGAAAAATGGACTATGCCAGTAAAAAGTAACATTTATCACAAATACGTATTCAACTATAAATGTTCAGGAGCCCAATTCCTTCATTTGCTTCCTTGTTAACTTTCTTATTTTATTTTGCTTCATATCTTGCGCAGAAGTACCGTAAGTCACCTGTGTAAAATGCATATTAAGATCTCCTGAAGTAGGTTCAACTGGTTTAACTTCGAAATCAGAGGCACTCACTACATTGTTAGCCTCTTCAGACATAAGGTTTCCCCAGCTAGAAGCTCTATCATTCTTCTCTGGGCGCTGACGTTTGGATGGACCTTGCTCCTGATCTGTTTCGTCAAAATCTTGTCTTTTAGACAGAACTGATTTTATTCTAGACGAATTTAGCTCCCTAACTCTATCCAAAGCCTCTAATCCCGATTCCTTGATGGAAGGTGTCACAGATGATGATTCTCTAGAGAAGAGTACTGGTTGTGTGATTTTCTTTGGCAGGATATCAATGGCAAAACTTTCCTTCGTGCCTCTGGGACAAATTATGCACCACTTAATGTTGTTTAAATAGACCGTACTCTTTTCTGAAGAGTGCATACCAGAAGAATGGGCCAACAAATTCATTATAAAAGCCGGTGTGACTACTGGTATGGAATGCTTTTGTTTAACAAACTCAATTTTACGTTTCATGGAATTACGGAAAACTTGGTTTGAAGCTATACGCTTTTTATCCTCTGTTACTTCTAATTGGAATAAGTCACCATATTTATTTTCCCACAAGGGGTGCGAAGTCGGTATGCTAGGTAACGAAGATAAATTAATCAATAAAATATCCGTGGAAGTGTTTAGAAATTCCGTAAATTTTATTCCCATAGGTTCCATTATCTTTAAAATCTTTGTAAGATGCAAGAGTTCGACTCCCTTGAATCCAGTAATCGCAACTCTCAAAACGCTACTTCGATCTTCATGTATAAGTGACTGAGAAGGTTTCAGCTTTACATTCAAAGATCGTAAAAAGGGTTTACACCATGAATCTGGAGGGTCTATCAATCTTCTATAGTGCAAACATCTTTCGATGAAAAATTCTGTGACACAAGCGCCATTATGATCTATATCTTCTGATGGACAATCACTCGGTATGAGATGGTATTGAGATGTATCCTTAGATAAAATTCCCGCGTGCTGTTCAATGACTTTTCGTAAAATGCTTCTATGCTGGTGGGCAAATTTTGTATCGATGCTAAAGGTGATGTTTTGGAAAATATGGTTTGATGTAGTTTGCTCTGTTTCTTCCTGAGGGACTTGTAAAGTTATAGGTACAGATGGCGGTGACAGTGATGACGATGATGACAATGGCGGCAGAGGACCATTCGACATTGCCCTCTTCCACAGTTTATCACCCTGAGGCTTGAATTTAATCCTCGGGTTAGTTTTTGTAGTAGAATTTGAATTTGAATTTGAATTTGAATTTGAATTTGGATTCGCATCCCCATCCACATTAACTGGCTCATCTAAAGAATCCCAGCAGTTACAAGAATCCTTACCAATTTTATCCAATGCAATTCCAGGCTCAATAGATTCTAGTAAATAGTAGGGATCAAACTCTAACATCGCGTTTCTTTTGTGACAATCCAAAACCCATTTGGGATGAATTACGGGTATTCCCAATTCTATTGCTGCCTTAACGCGAATACCATCAAGTGAATCAGATACAAATACAACTAAAGTTCCTTGACTGCGCATTTGGCAATCCTTCGTGAAATGCGTACTATTACATTTAAAGCATCCTTGTAAGTGGCATAGCTGTTCCAATCTCTCCATAGTACAGATCTTTTCACTAACTCTACCGATAAAAACATAAACTCCTTCAAGAGGCGCTAAGGAATACCTTGATCTCAACGAATCTACTGCACCGCTTAAATCTTCCCCAGCTAACCATCTTTGATAGATAGATTCAATAGAGTCCATGGAAACAAATATCATATCATGACGATGTCTCACTGCGAATTTATACTTTTTAGTATCCTTGGTCATGCCAATGACCAGAACATTTACTTGAAGAGTTAAATCTCTATTGAAAACCCCACCTAGCTTAATAATTTTCTTGGAAATATTTCTTGAGCTGCTCTCATCGCTGAATCCCGTTGGACAAAACGTAATGCCTTGGAAAGGTTTCATACGTTATTGTATGGGATCCTTTTATGTTAAAAGTTTATCTAATTTTTTTTTTTTTTTTATATATATGTAGGTTTTTTATTTTGATGAATTTTAGGAACGTAGATTGAGTGTACAACTACGCGATACCAAAGAAAACCATGAAGCGAGAGAAGCACACAAAGAAGCCTTATTGATTCACATCAGCACATTAGTACTTACTCGACTTAATTCTGTAAACGCTTTTAGATATATTTCTGGAAAGCAACTCCTGTTATTTAACAGGTTTACATGAGACTAAAAATGAAAAAAGGCATGCGCAAGCCCGGAATCGAACCAGGGGCTCATCGATGGCAACGATGAATTTTACCACTAAACCACTTGCGCATAAAACTTTCAACGGAAGATTTTCTTGTGAAAGTCACCAGCATAACTCACAACCTATACATCTATTTCTCCATCGGCGGTTATAGGATCACCCGTAACGAATATTGACTGCATGCTTTTTTTTTTTTTTTTTTCATCTCTCCACCTCGACTGCTTCATATAAGAATCAAATGAAAATCTTTGATGCCAGCATGTACGAAGACACATACACAGATTACCCTGCAACCGGCAAAAGACCCTTCTAGATAGTACAACTCCATACCCGGCCACTAGTAAAAAAAAAAAGAAAAAAAGAAAAAAAAAAGTCCACGGTTATATCCGTGGAGGAAAGCATGGACTGAATAACTCTTCTTCCTTGAACTTCCAGACAATGTTCGAGATCCAAGATTCTTTTAGTTCCTTGCATAAATGCAGGCACCTCGGAGAAGGCACGTGTGTCTTAAAATTTCGGAAGAATTCACCTGCATAACGTGAAGTCGAGCCGATAAAAGCCCGAAGCACTTCGTCCTACGTCATTTGCGCCCCAAGTTCTTTCCCGCTCGTCCGCGAGAAGTCCCGGTGGTCCGGCGGCGCTCACACCGCCGGAGCGTCTTTCGGGGCTCCGGAACTCCGAGTCCGGCCCCGCATCCCTTAGCTATTACCGCCTTTCTCCTTCCTTTTACAGAGTCATGCTTTGCTCCCCACCCCCACACACATGCATACAGGCCTCCCTTACTTTTCTTTCAGAGAGTCTGCCCTACAAGGCCTCTTGCATGAAAATAAAGGGAACCAGGGGAGCCCAAAGAACTGCAGTACGAAATGTCTGGTCTGGCTCCCCTCGCCCTAATAACCGCTCTCTCCCGTCCCTTTTTTTCTGTTTTGGGTACTGCCGTTCACTCTCGATTACGTCACACAATAACCGCCCGCAGTATTGTGGTGGATTTTCCGTGTTTGCATGACGCACATCACTTTTTCTTTCACGAGTCGAATTCTCCCGGGGTATGATTACCCGCCTACGGCGGTAAGTGTACTGCCGAAACTACGGTTTTATCCATAGCTACTGAAAACTCGGAATTCGATGTATGCTAATCGGTAATTAGAGTTATTACTGGTGAATGCCAAACAGTGAAGTAATGGTATCGGCGATTGCAATGGTAACGATCA
>JAJLXU010000006.1:505694-535380 GCA_030571545.1 Zygosaccharomyces gambellarensis
ACTAGCAATTAGTTTGAAACTGTGCCACCGACTTTTTTTTTTTTTTTTTTTTTTTTTGTTCTGTTTTATTAAAATTGGAAGAAAAGAAAATACTATCGCAAATCTCACTAGGTTTTTTAAAAGAACAGTTTGATTCTTAAAAAAAATAAAAAAAAGGTTAGTGGTAGGTGAGTTCTCTTAGAAGATCGGGTTTGATTGGAAGTTGAGAACTTGAAAAGCTAGTAGTTTATCTTTGAAATTAACTAGTTTTTCGAATTTGGGAGCCGGCTAGAGAGAAAAAAATAAAAAAATAAAAAAATAATTCATGGCAATTGAAAAGAGAAAGGAGGGGAAGAGGAAATATGGTGAGCCGCGGTCGCCACAAGGTGAGAGGGCATTAATGGTGGCTAAGAATAAGAAGATGAGGCAGTCTCAGGCTTGTGATCGATGTAGATTAAAGAAGATTAAATGTGATGGGATGAAACCAAGCTGTTCACAATGTACCAAAGTCAATTTCGCGTGTAGAACAAGCGATCGGTTAACTAGAAGAGGATTCCCCCGTGGTTACACGGAAATGTTAGAAACGGAAGTAGTTAGGTTACAAAAATTGTTGGATGGAAAAGATATAAGTGGTGAACCATTGCTAGAGGAAACAAATGGTGATGTCGGTAGAAGTAATAGTAGTAGTTTTAACAATACTATTAATAATAATGATGAGGAGGGTAATATTAAGCCGCTTATAATACCGTCTACTAACGGGGGATGCTATTCTCCAGAAGATGAATTGATAAGTTCTCCGAGCGCTGGCAATAACAATAAGAGCGGCGGTGGAGGTGGTGGTGGTGGTGATGGAGAGTTAGAATTTCCATTTGTCAACGATACTTTTCATTATTATGACAATTACCGGAGAGAGGAAAATTATATGGGAAATAGCACTTGGAATGTCTTGACAGGATCGTTACCAGCAGCGCCTAATGAGACGACTATATTACATTTCGAGACAGATTGTTTTACTAATTATCAGTTATCTGCAATGAAAAACATTCTGCATCTGGACAGTAATTTTTCCTTTTTACCGAAGTTTCTTCTGGTGAAATACGATTACAACCTTCCAAAATTGTTTAAACTTTTAAAAGTTGCCATTGCGGATTTTGGTGATTTTGAAAATGCATTGGTGCCGATACTCTATCCTTTTGATAAGTGGGAAAATCAACTGTTAACGGACTTGATTAAACTGCAAAAAAGAGAACATAATGGAAATGATAATGATAATAACAATTATAGTAAAGATATTGACCCGATATCGTTGTTGACTCTGCTGTATATTATTCAACTGCATTGGTCGTGCTTTAATGACTTTAAACTGTTTCAATTGACCAAGATGGTCTGTCTGTCGTCGAAGACAAAACTGGAAACCTTACAGTGTATTTTATTGGCAAGTTTTTATTATATGGGTGGTCAACCTTCATCGATAATCCATCGTTCGAGTGACAATTCGCAAGTTTGGGCAACAGAATTGCTCCATATTGCATATTCAATGGTATTAAATTTGGGGCTCTACGTTAACTCTAAAAGAATGGTTTCACTTCATGTTAGTAACTGGGAGATTCCACATCAACATCACAGAGTTGTTACGTTTTGGGTTTTCCAATTTTTAGATTCTTGGTGGTCTTTATTGCAGGGTTTGCCAAAATCCAATTTTTTGGTTGATGAATTTCATCCACAGTCGTTGAAATCTTTGAATATACCAGCGTTGACGCCTTTTATGCTTTTGTTAAGTTTTACGACAGATTCTCTTGATGGTTGCAATCTGTTGCATACGTTAACAGGCGGTCATTCCAATGGTAGATCCAGACTCATTTATGTCACGGAATCTTTCCGCCAACTGTTGGTCAAATGGAAGTTGTATCATCAGATCCAAGATCATGAAGACAATTTTGGTCCTGAAGGTGAAAATTCTCGTATGACCACGACTTTGACTAAGCCTGACATGGTTGAAATTCAGTTAACGTTGATTTATTTGGTTATATCCTTCCTTTCCAACGAAAGATTTACGAATCCAATTGGGAGTGAATCGGGTACGATCAGTACAGACCCAGATAATATTCCACTGCACGGTTCAAATCTTGAAGAACTCTCCTATGAAATTTTATCACTTTATTCACTAACATTAATGGATCATACGAGACTAGAACAGCCTCAGCAGTTGAAAATTCTACATCTATTGCCTTGTAATAATAGGGACATTATCCGCTTATGTTTAACCATATTGAACAAATGGGCAACGGATCCAAGAAGCAGCAGTGAATTAGATGGTCAAGTGCACTGGAAGTTCCTCCGTTATCAAAATATGGTAAACCAATGGTGTAAATTTTATCTGGTGGATAAATTGGAGGATCCACTTTTGCAACGGTTGGTACTTTCTTTCAAATTAAATTTGAATGACATGAGTAATAATGGAACCAATGGTCAAACGTTTAACAATTGGAATGAAGTCGAATATTTACAGAATGTTGACATGTTTAACGACAATCCTCAAGTATTCACTAAGAGTCAGTTGTTAAGGTCAAACCCACATGCAGTTATGGAACAATTCGATATTTTTGCACCAATGTCAGAAAACAGTAGACCAATTTTTAATAATATTCAATCGACGAATTTGCAAAAAAACCAATTATCAAATTTTGCCGATATATCAAACTCAAGCGAAACAAAGAAACCAAAAAGTAATATCAGTGAACACGATAGTTTTAACATCATCGATATGTCCAAATACAGATCACAAATCTTGATTGCCAATGAAGAATCAGATGATGGATATGTGGAAGATGACGATGACGACGATGAAGATAGCGGTAATAATGATTTCAATAAACCACTCGAAATTCCATTAGGCAGAAGGACTGGTCCTCTGTTCCAAAGAAATTACAATAGTTATGACCACAATAGCAATGATAATAATTGCAATGATAATGAATTACCATTGGACCATGGCTTCGTTAAACCAAGACGTCACACGTTAGACCATGTTCTTCTAGGCCAAGTCACTCATCCAGATGTCAATCATCTGGATGAACCTGGTTCTAACAAAAATCGGCAAGAGGAGCTGGCTTCCTTGCAAGACGGAGGAAGAACAAGTGGCAGTGGAAGTTCTCATGGAGCGGCTTCACTTCAAAATTATGCATTAGACGCTAATAGTGGCAAAAGGAACCGTTCCCAAAGTCTCAGCGTCCCACCCAATTCAGACCCAAATCACGAGTCAATTACCACAACATCAGCATCTCAAGCGACGCCGGTAGCACCATACCAAAATGAAGCCCTATTCGGGGACATTGTTGACGAAGATTCCCACGATACTAATTCCAGTCCTAATCACCTCGTTGAAACCCCCAGGACACTGGTTGATATGTTAATGTTGCCGCCTTCGACCCACCAGCCTCCGCAAGTAGTAAATCCTTCGTCAACTTTAGCTGCTAGCAGTACTAATACAAATCGTAACGAATTGTATAAAAAGACTTGATTTTGTGACTGGTATTCAGAAGGCTGTATCGATCTCCTTTTTTTTCTCTTTTTTTTTTTCCTAATCTTGGTTTTAGTTTTGGTTTTGTATACTTATATATATCTTAGATATTGAATGGGCTGATCGGAGCATCAATAGACTAAATCGCACTTAAGAAACAGGCCTTAAAGTAGGAAGATATCATGAAGAAGAGGAATAAGATTAGATTGCCTTCTTTAAACGATGCAAATAGTGACTTGCTTGAGGATGAAAGCAACAGGGTAGATGTTAGAATGTCGCAAGATGATTTTAACGACGAAGATCCACTACCTCTTGTTGGTGGTTTCAAAAAAGTGAGACATCTTCCCCTAGAGAGTAAAGATAATGATAATAGCAGTACGGAACAAGAACATCACCAATATGATGAACTGTTCAAGAAGGAAGCAAAGGTTTTGAATCTTGAGGACCTCGACCTAGATCCAGAAGGACAGGCTCAGAAAACATTCAAGCCAAAGACCAATAATTTCCGGGAAAGAGATTATGTTAACCTGCTTGAAAAAGAAGATAAGGAGCTTCTAGGCAACATCAAGAAGATGGCTAATAATGAAGATGAAGACGACGAGGACAAGGCGTTGGGAGAATTCGAGGATGACAGGTTAGCACTGAGTCTAGGAGAAAAAACCCTGCAGGAAACTTCGAAGAAGAAACTTATTTTACAGACAATGGCCCAGGATGGTCAAAAAGATGATGATAATAGGGAATGGGAAGCAAACTTGATGAACAGGGTTCAAATCCCAAGCGGTCCTATGTTACCATCGCTCTACGAGGGACCCATCCAGGGGGAGGCATGTGAGATAGAACTGTCGAAGGTTCAACAAAAGAAAAGGCAGTTGAATGCACAATTGTCTCTGTTGAAAAATCAGAAAGACAACCTAGAGCAGAAAAAGGACGAGTTGATCTCAGGAATAAAGCAGTTGGGGGTTCGCTGAACTATGATGTTATCAACTGACTCATCCTCATCATTATATCTCTTCTCGTCCAGTGAATTGCTCATCGGGTCATACGAAACGGAGTTTGTCACCAGCTGAAAAAAAAAAAGAAAAAAAAAAAAAAAAATTTGCTTACCTCGGAGCCGTTTGAATTATAAAAATAATTGCCAGTTAGTGCCTAACAATTCTGCCATTAGTTCAAGAACGAATTCTTAAGTTCAACTAACAACGAGATCATTACAATCTACTGAATTGATTGCAACATTTTCTGAAATTATTCTCTAGGGTAGAAAAAAAAAAAAAAAAAAAGTCTTCAAAGGGCAAAAAGAAGGAAAACGGAATTCGAAAGATACTAGTATCGGAGTCTCTAGTCACCAGTATTTTAGGATAATCATACACCTTTAAAGATGCGTCATTTAGTTTCAATTAAAGATTTAAGTGATAGAGAATTGGAAGTCCTAGTCGAAAAAGCTGAAATCTACAAGAGGATTTTCAAAACCCAAGATCCCAATGAAGTGCAAAAGAACCATTTGAAATTGCTAGGTAAAACCGTTGCACTTATCTTCAGCAAAAGATCAACAAGAACAAGAATTTCTTCCGAAGGTGCAATTGCATTTTTCGGTGGAAGCCCTATGTTTTTGGGTAGAGATGATATTCAGCTAGGTGTCAATGAATCGTTTTACGATTCTACGAAAGTCATCTCGTCGATGGTTTCGTGTATTTTCGCTCGTGTCAACTCCCATGAGGACATTCAGAAATTGGTGAAGGATTCTGATGTGCCTATCATCAACTCTCTTTGTGATATGTACCATCCATTGCAAGCTATTTGCGACATGCTGACTATTAAAGAAAGTTTAAACTATACGAAAAATAAATTAAAAGTTGCATGGATTGGTGACGCAAACAATGTTGTTAATGATATGTCAATTGCATGTCTAAAACTAGGCATGGATTTCACGATATCAACCCCACCTGGTGTGGAGGTTTCGCCAATTATCGTAAATGCTGCTCAAGAAATCTCCAAAAACAATGGAAGCAAATTGGTATTAACTCATGACTCCACTGAAGCTGCTAAAGGTGCACATATTTTAGTAACGGACACTTTTGTTTCAATGGGTGAAGAATACGCAAGAGCAGCAAAATTAAAGCAATTCGAAGGATTTCAAGTAAATCAAGAACTAGCTAAATTTGCAGATCTAAATTATAAATTCATGCATTGTTTACCAAGACATAAGGAAGAAGTTACTGATGAAGTCTTCTATAGCGATCATTCCATTGTTTTTGATCAGGCTGAGAATAGGCTTTATGCCGCTATGGCCGCTATTGACGTCTTTGTGATTAATAAGGGAAATTTTGAGGCCTAAGCTGAGAAGTAAGATCAATGTGTCCTTGTCGTTGTTGTTATCGATATACTTTTTATTTTATATACATTTAAAAATTTATGCAAATGCAAGCTTCTATCTCTTGACTGTCTATTTCCGTAAACTGGGAACCCTCCGGCGGATCGTTCCCGAAAATTCTTTGGCATAATTCATTGGAATAAAAGGGTTTAACACCGTCCTGTAAAATTCCAATAGTAATGTGAGGAATTGGATTCCCACATACAGGTTCTTTCACAACCTGGCCCTGAGGATCCAAAATTGACGAAAGTTGTACAACCATAGAAACAATTTTTGAATCCCAACACAACTTGATAGGCTTTAATTTGATCTTATCACCCGTGCTCAAAATTTCTGGGGGGGGTTCTAACTTCTCGAATTCTGGATTATATCTGTTAGAATAAAATTTCCAAAGTTTTTTATGTTCAGCTGTACCTCTTTTGCCCTGTGTAACATGAGCTAAGGTAACATGAAATTTAGGTTGGAACCTATTCTCTTTTAACAACTTAGATAATCTAGTCTTTTTTTCAGAGTCTAAGTCATCAAACGCCTTCGTTACAATTTCAATGATATCTTCTCTTTTTTGGATATTGGCCGAAAAATAAACTGGATTAGCTCTTTTAGATTTATTGTGGTTGTTTTTATCTTTATTTCTACCACCACTCCCGCCAACTACTTTAGTGGTAGTTGGTTTGTACTCCAAACTCTTTTGTAAGGATTTCTCAATTTGTTCATTTGAGGGGATGTTAGGAATCAAAACTGGATATTTTTTATTTAGTTTCTCAGTAACTTTCTTGGTATTAAAAAATGATGAATTAGTTTCTAATGAATTTAAAGAAACAATATAATCAAAAAGGTTATCGGGTTCCTTGTTTTCATCAACTGGTTGATACCTTTTCAAAAATCCATTCATAATACCTAAAACTTTTTGTTCACCATACACTGAGCTTCTAATGCTTTGATGGTTATCGCCTCTCGCTAAAACTCTATCAATCGTCAATTTCCTCACTTTATCCAATTCATCATAAGATGCAAATGACAATCCGATAGTCTTAATATTAGTATCATAAGGCAAATAACTTTCTCTCAACTGTTCAATCCAATCGAATAATTGTTGGCGTTCTCTCCATTGATGATTATTTCTATCAACAAAAACGCATTTGATATCCGGTTTGGCCAGTAACTCTAGGGATTTTTTCATTAGCATCGATTTATCCTTACCAGTAATATCATCATTTTGGACATGGCCCCAGTTAGGAAACAAATTAGTTAAAGTTAGTGCAGTGGTCGTTTTACCACTACCAATAACAGAAATAGGGAAAATTAAAAATTTAGTTCTTTCATCAACAACATCAGAATTATTGTTTGTATTTTTCAGATCTAATTCCTGGATTTTCTCTTGGTTCAAGATCTCTAATCCTGACATACCGTATGATTTTAAAAACGCATTTCTTAATTTGATAATTCCAAATCCTTTCATATATTGTTCACATAGTTTCGGATCATTATCCAACACAGGAATAACAAAATCGAGATACTTGTTCGTAATAAACTTGTGTTTCTTGAATTTCAGCACTCTAGATTTGGTTGAAATGTATTGTTTAGTCACCTCTCTCCATTGCCTGTACATCAAATATGGTTCTTCGAATTTAAACTTGAAAAAGAAATCTTCTC
Source organism: Zygosaccharomyces gambellarensis (assembly GCA_030571545.1). Lineage (NCBI taxonomy): Eukaryota > Fungi > Ascomycota > Saccharomycetes > Saccharomycetales > Saccharomycetaceae > Zygosaccharomyces > Zygosaccharomyces gambellarensis. Next base: position 513,215 of record JAJLXU010000006.1, read on the forward strand.
CAGTTCCATCAATGTGAGTTCTAATAACAAACCCTTCTACTTCCATTCCCTTGTATGTACCTTCCTGGGAACATTTGTCTAAAAAGGATCTTAAAGAATTAATCTCTTGAATGTTGAAATACGTTGTTGGTTTAAATCCATATCTTTGCGCGAAACTGTTTACTTTATCCATTGGCCAGCTGAAAAACTGGGGGTGATTTAGATTTACACCGTGTAAATATAATCCTGCCTTATCCCCAGTATATTCCAAAATGTGTTCTTCAAATGAATCATCACAGTATTCTGCCACAAGGGTCACATTTAAGTCGTACAAATCTTTGGCAAATTTTCTAATATTAACATTTCTCTGGTTTAATAGATCTAACAAATAATTTCTGCCAAATTCAGCATGATTTCTGTCGACATCATCTCGAGGTCCAGTTGAGTGTTTGGAACAAACCACAAGAGTCCCGTCTTTAAGACCTGATATGAAAATAATACAACCATTGGACTTCAAAGTGACAGTATAGGGACCCACCGTATTTTTTTTAATGGAATCCCATTTGGTAAAGGGCATCTCATTGATGTTAAAGAATTTATCATAACCTCTAGCTGCAATTTGTGGATTTTGTGCATCATCTGTGATAAACAAACCACGAGCATTACAGGGCAAAGGTAAATTCTTTTTACCATAGTCCCATTCCTGGAATTTCCAACTAACAACACGTTGGTTACTATCAAACAATTGACAAACCCTTTTACTTGCCCTACCACGACCTGAAATTTCACTTGATCTTTCCAGCGAATCAACCAAACTTTTCACTTCTTTCAAACTAGGCCTTTGAGAATACATTTTTAACAAATCCCACTATTCATTACACTGTAAAAGAAACTCTGATGAAGCTTCTGAAATGTTGAATTTTTAGGAATTTCAGCTCGATCTTTGATTTTCTATAGCTTATAATTTTTCATTATCTGGAGGCAGCGACGTTAACCCGCACACTAGTAAAGTTCGCTAGGAATAATCAATCAATAAAGGAGCATAAATCTTTAAAACTATTCAAGGCCTAATTGTCCTTAACAGTAAAGCGCACTATCTAGTCTTCTGATACTATCGTTAATTTGAAAATGGCGACAGAGATTGATATTGATGAGGCGGATGTTCTCGTTTATACGCAAGGTCTCGAAAGGGCCAATAGGTTGACGACTGATATTAATAAGTCACTTAAGAATATTGCCCAAACTTCGAGCCATTCTAGTCGTCTTTTCACCCCAATTCTCTCTAGAAATAACATGCTGTCAATATTACAGAGGAACATTGAAAGCACACTCAATTCAGTTTCATCAGTCAAGGACTTAGCCAACGATGCATCTAGACACGAAATTATACTGAGTAAGGGCTTTAAAAAAGTTGGTTTGAAGCAATATATTCAAGCTGTGCACAAATTAGATGATATGTTAGATGATATCAAAGGTGGTAAGGAAAAGCATGCAGACAGCGCAGAATTTGCAGGTATGGTCTCACACCTAGCTGGGTTGATAAAGTCAAGTGAAGTTAGTTTGAGGAAATATTTCATCGCATTACTGACTAGTATTAAACCATTTGATCCACAAATAAACATAAACAGAAAGATGCCATTTCCCTATTACAATGATGATCAATTGAATGATATGGTTATTATTTTGGACTATTTCCATAATGCTTCGGATAACTCTACTGCAATCGATGAAATGGTCGCAGATGAAAGGTGTGATTGGATTCTAAAATGTATGGCATTTTTGGAACCCTTTGCTAAGCAAGTAAATGGTGCAGGTTCACAACCTTATGAAAAGGGTAGCAGTGGGTTGAACAGTTATACTGAAGCATTGCTTGGGTTTATCGCAAATGAAAAATCATTTATTGACGATTTGTACGTGCAGGAATCTGATATGAGGCCAAAGATATTTTGTAAGATTGCCATACCCTTGATTACCGCTTATACGAGGTTAGCCAACTTAAACCTCGATTATGTGCGAAGTAATATGGCCAATACTGGCATTCTTATTTTTGAGCTGGCCGATAATATTCATACTGTTAAACGTATTTTAAGAGGTACGCCATTGCAAAATGCAAGACCTATGGATGATTGTGCCAAGAACGTTCACAGGGTTACCCAATCGTTGTTCAAGGATGTCATTCAACATGTGGAGGCAAGGGTCAATTCAATGATGAACATACCAGCTGATAATGGTGTTACTGAAGCTACAGTGGAGACAATGTCACGTCTAAGGAAATTTAGCGATTATAGGAACGGTTGCTTGGGAGCCATGGAAAGTATTACAAGAGAAAGTTGGCTTCCTCCTAATTTCAGAGGTAAAGAAACCACTTTACCAGTGAATTTTGAATTACCTACCCCACAAATGCGTCTTTCGTGCTTTTTCAGTGATTGTATTGATGTTTTAATTGTCAGTCTGGAGAGGAAATCACAGAAATTGTTAATGCCTAATAAAGAACCTGAAGTTGCTAATCCTAATAGCAAGAAGAATGACCATAAACCACGCATAGGTTTCTTCATTATCATGAATATGACTTTAATAGAACAAATTGTGGAAAAATCTGAGTTGAATCAATTATTGGGACCAGAAGGCCGAGCAAGAATGGATAAATTGAAGAAACGTTACATAAACTACATGGTCGCGGACTGGAGACAATTGGCAACTAATCTGATGGATTCAGTGTTTGTAGATAGTTCAGGTAAAATTTCTTCCAAGGATAAGGATCAAATTAAGGAGAAATTTCACAGGTTTAATGGGGGATTCGAAGAATTGGTGTCAAAATACAAGCAGTACAGGCTTTCTGACCCTGGATTGAAGTCAACGTTGAAATCAGAAATTGTATCTTTAGTCATGCCGATGTATGATAGATTTTACCGCAGATACAAAGATTCATTCAAAAATCCAAGAAAGCATATCAAATATACACCTAGCGAATTAACTTCAATACTAGACCAAGTAGGTAGGTAGGTAAGTTGTTAACTATGAAAATAGGTATCAATGAACCAAGAAGGTTTGAAAATTGTCAACACTTTGCAAAGAGGTTTTTGGGTATGTAGTATCCAAACCTGTACATACGTAACTATGGTTCTTTATCAGTGGGAAAAGAAAAGGGAATTTACGTAAAAGAAACTGCTATATCTGAACAGGAGTAGAAAAAAATTAGAGAAATAAGAATAAAAATAAAGATGAAATAAAAGTAAACTGGAATTCAAAAAAAAAAAAAAAAAAAAAAAAAAAAAACAGATCACTGACAAAATAACGAATTTTCTTCGCGGGGGGAAGTAGCTTCCGTACCAACCTCATTTACCAATTGTTTCTCAGCTGAAGACCTTTGAAATGTTGGCGGTGGCATGCGAATATTCGAATGTTGTACCACGTTCGACCCTTTGGACGAAGCAAATGGGTTTCCTAGATAACTCTTTCCGTTAGCATTCCGCATTCTCAAATCTTGGTTACCGGAATTATGGTGGAGCGCCTCCTTGAAGTCCTCTATAACATGGTTTCTATCAGTTACATTAGAAGAGTAGGAAGGACTAATAACTGGGGAGAGATCTTCACCCGTGCTCATTTGCAAAGGATGCCATGGGCTGGAATTCCGATCATAGAGTGCAGTTATGTCGACTGAAGTATCTACTGGAGCATCAGCGTAATTGGCAATGGAATCTCTTGACTGTGTAACAAATTCATCTGCACTCGCATTGCGACGGCTCTCTGATCTCTGCAGGAGAGGCACCATATTAGTTCTATTTGTGAATGCAGAAACGCTATCAAAAGAAGATCTACCCACTGAGGATGTGCTAGAATCGTTGGTGTTATGAGTGATACTTTGGTCCATGGGAAATTCCCCACGGGGATCTTCTCCAAGGACTGTACTCAACCCATTGGACCCTGAGTCATCATTCCTTATTGTAGCGGGAAGGGTATTAGACGGTAAAGAAGCCCTCGCAGGGGCCTTTGTTTCTGCAGCGGGTAATGTGCCAGTAGGCAAAGAGGCTCTGGGAGGTGCTTTTATTTCAGTAGAAGTTGTTGCATTAGCCAACTGTGAAGCCTCATATGGAGGTTTCACCTCTATATCGGGATTGAGAGGATGCGTTCTTGGAGATCTTAGGACAGCACTAGGCAGGTTAGGTGATGCCTTTGAGACGCCCTGAAAACTAAAACCAGATGCAATATCACCATCATCCTCAACATCCTTACCATTACCTTTTAAACTAGCTTCCAAACTTTTTCTAGCATTTCCTGTACTTCCTCTTCTGGCAAGCGGATCAATGGAATCATCACTAGCCAGTTGTTCATCTAAAGTAGGTTCCTCTTCGTTCGATCCACTTAAAGTAATCTTGGGCACCTCAAGATGCCTTGAGGCCGGTTCATGCTTATGTTCTCTTTCTAGTTCATCATTCCTTATAACGTCTGCATAACTTGGCGGGTCAGGAGGCAGTTCATTGGATTGACGAAGTTCATCGTTATCGAAGTCAAAATCTGGTGGTGCATTCCAAGGAGAAGTTGATCTCAACAGTGGGGAACTAACGGGAGAAAATGGGACAGCCTGTGGTGATGCAAGCTCCCGACGAATGGTCTCTGGCTGGTAGATATTCGACCTCAGTTTAGGAGAGGCAAAGGTGGGTTCTAAATCATCTGCAGCCCTAGAGTTTCGGCGATCACGATTGCGAACAGGCTTTTGACTAGAAGTTCTGATATTATGCGCCAATTTTAGATCCGTGGAATGTACTTCAGGTGACAACACAGGTGATAACAAGATTTCCCTTGGAAAGAAAATGTTGGAATCGTGGTAGATGTTAACATCCGTAATGTTACCGAATTTAGGACAAGCATTTAGAGCTTGTTCATTGGTAAATACATGGCTGTCATAACTGGGCAAAAGGGTATTAGCATGCGAGCACAGCTTGTGCAGGACATGAATTGGAGAGTCAATACTAATTTCGTAATGTTTCCTTTTACCATCAACCATTTTTGAAAGACGTAAACATAGTTTAATCCAGTGGCTCGATTTAATCTTATCATATGATGTATCAGGATGTAGGACATGTCTATCGGAAATGATACTTGGAACATAAACTTGATATTCATAATCTTTATTAACCAAATCTCCACTACTTTCTTCCAACAAAAGATTCCCCATGTTTTTGGCCTTCAAGGGCCCCTTATCCTCAGGGTTCATGAGGTTTGGACCGTTATGTTCTGTCAAAAGATATTTCTTGGTAGGTTCCATCCTATGAACCTTCTTACCCCTACAGTAGTATTCCATCGTTTCTGTCAAGTAAATACGGATCCTATGCAGTGTGACTTTATCTAAAGGTGCAAAATGAAATGCAATGGGTAAAAAGGCATCTAAAATAATGTCCTTGGATGCAATAACGATATCGTAATGTAGTTGGTCTTCCCAATCACGAGAAATGGCAATCGGTTCAGTCTCCTCCACGCTTGAATCAGATTGTGTTCTCACTAAAGTAACAGGCAATCGGGCTGTAATATTGGATTTAAACGTACCAACCCTCTCAATACTGGCAAAAAGTTGATATTCAACAAATCCAAAGTCTGCCTTAATAGTTTCAGGATAGGAAGATGGGATCGCCTGTTCAAAGGTGTAGATGTAGTCACCTGGTTGAAAGACGAAATGGTCACCAGTCCCGCTGGCATTACCACCATCACCATTCGCAGCTAAATGGTTATTGTTACTACTACTGTTACCCCCGCTACCACCAATACTACCAACACTACCCCTGCGAGAATTTTGATCATTCGAAGTTGAAAAAGTACTGCTCAATAAGTCCGAAATCAAATTTGAAGATCTATCGTACTTATTCTGTGATGGTGTTGCAGCTCTTCGCAGTAAAGACATGGGGGAAAGCGTCCTACTGGAGTTCGATGACGCGGATACATCTTTACCGCCACTTGTGACTCCTAAACCCACCGGTCCAGTATTACTACTACTCCTCTTCCTACCACCAACATGATGCTCAACGCCACCAGTCTCTGCATCAAGGTTAAAATTAGACTTTGGACCTTGCGCTGAAAAGCTTCTACTTCTGCTTCTAACAGTTTCTAAACTCTTATAAATCGACGCACCTGATTCCCTAAGCAAAAAACTGCTATCGTCCGTTTGATTCAATCCACCATTCGTAGTACTACCATCATTCTGATAAAATGGCCAAACATGGTTTACAATATCGCCAACCTCAACAAAATCTTGTCTTTTAGGTGGTATTCCCTCTGGCCATTCAGTTCTGGAGTAACCTTTAAAAGACAGTGAAACGTTCTTCAACTTGCTTGGCTTCAAGACTCTCAAAATAAGAGATCCCCTTAGCATGCTAGGAGGTGTCTCACTCTGCTGCGTCTGATTAAATCCCTGCAAGAATACAACAGGTTCTGCCAACTTGATGAACACCTGAACCGATGAAGTTTGAGACAACGGTTCAGCATCTGAAGAAACATCTACATCTTTCTCTATTGGAAAAACCGGTGATCTAACAGTATCTAACTCTTCCATTTTTCCACTACCACCTTATATCCAAAAAGATCTTTTTTTCAAACCTCAAACACCAAATATCTAGAATCAATCTTAACCCTATCTTAAATCATTCAAAAAAGCCCTATAAAAACTCTTCTGTGATCATAGATATAAAATCTCACTTATTTCTCCAAGCTTCTTGGACAGTAGAGTTCTTATTTCGATTATTTCTGTATTTTTGATCCACTGATTCATCTCTCATCCTTTGATGCAGTCACTTCAAACTTCAATTTTCCTTCCCGTTTTATTTCTCTCTACTCGAAAAGAGCGTTGTAGATTGTGATTGCAGGTTCCCCTTTTCTTTTCTCAGGTATCGGAGACAGAAATAGTCGTAGAAGCCATTTTTAATCAGCATTATAATTAAACATCTTTAGAGAAAGTAAACAATAATCTAGAACAACCGTCAGTGAATCAACAGCTATTGAATCTAAGGTATGCTAAAAGAAGTTCGCACCCTGGTCGGGAACCATTTTAGTACTCTTTTAGTAGTACTTGCTCTCCAGAGAGTCATGTGTATGAAAAATAATGCATAGCATGAGTTTCGAACTCCCGAATACTGATGAATCGGTCGAACTTCTTTTTTCAACTCCGATAACGAGGCAGAAAAGCCACTTCCTATTGACCAGCCGTACACGGCTGATACAGAACTAAATTGGCTCGAACTTATGTCTTTGAATCTTTGTCCTTGGCGGCTACTGGGACTGTCTAGATGCTGTAGTAGGAGCTGAAACAACAAGAACAGAAAAAGGAAAGAGGATGCTTACCCCGCTTGATACTATTCCTGTGTGGCTACAGGGATTTCTGAAGTTAGCGGCTAGATGAGCGGGAAGTACGGGGCGAGAAAAAGGGGCGCATGCTGAAAAATGCGGAGAAATCTAGGGAAGAGAACTATTGCATGACTGTAGACATGGAAATTGGGGTTCGATAGGATACGAAAACTATATAAGAAACCTGTTTTTCTACTTTTCGATTTCGCGGCGCTTTTGTCGCTCTTACTCGTACTTGCCGCTGTGGATGTGCGAAGTTTCTCGCACATTGGAAAGGTAGAGGAAAGATAGGTAAGAGATTGGGTTGGCGGCAAATCCTTAACCTACCCGATTTAGTTGGAAGGCAATATTACATATTTTGTCTTTTTTTTTTTTTTTTTTATTATTCTTTATTTTAGAGACGAATAGGCGCTCTTTAACAAGAAGTATAGGTTCGCATACATACACCCTCTGATATCATTTTGTACGTGGCATTGACGTCCAGTTTTTTCTTTTTTCCTTCGGACCTCAGTACACCATCCGCATCCTCTAGTGGTTTCTGGTAGCAGTAATAAAACAGGAATCTAGAGAGCTCGAGAGTTGAGAAAGTAGTTACCATTTACGATATATCAGCACATTTTTCTATATTCCCTCCACGATCTGTTGCGGTGTATTCTGCCTCTCGAATCAACTCCGAAGTGAAAGGAAAAAAAGGAAAAAGAAAAAAAAATAGTGTAATCCTCATCATCATCCGCTTTTTTGTTTCTGTCAGCCCATTTTTCTTTTTTTCTTTTTTTTTTTCTCTCAACGAAGTGAGTATCACGATTGTCAATACACACCATAAACTGGGAAGAGGCAAGTGATAATAAGTTTTGTTGACTACTTGCATACTATTCTTTGTCTTTACTACAATAGTTTTCCTATTTATTCTGAAACAAGAACTAGGTATTATAAGAAGGTTCAGGCAAGGACAAGCTAAACGAGGAATTCAGAAATTTTCTTTAAACTTTATTGGTTTTTAAATTCTACCACTCATCTCATCCTCGACTAAACCATTCTGCTACACAACAGTACAAGAGTGATGTTTAGATTAGCTCAACAACAGACGCAAGTCATCAAGGGTAGACTCCCCAATCAGTTTGCACATGCTTCCGCAAGGAATTCTTTTAACCATTCCATAAGGTTCAACAGCGCCGTAGCATTGGAAAGACAAGATTCTGGCAACGGACCATTACCACATAACAACAATGGTTCTGCGACTTCTCAAAATGCGAAACAGGCCAATGCTGCTGTTAGCAAGGTACGTCATTTACGAAACCAATTGGGGCCTCAACCACCATTTTCCGCAACGTATAGTAGTGGCCGTCATCTAGGTGCTCATCCATCGACTCCTGTGGACTCACCATGGTATCATAAAGTCTGTGCATTTGAGGAATGTGTGGCCCAAACGCTGTATATGTCTCAAACACCAAGACGTAGAACAATGAGACAATCCACAGATCATCCAACTTCAAATGCAAATCCACTATTTTGGGACTCCATTGCGAGAGCTATGGATTTGTATCATGATTTAATAGATACTCCAGAGCTGAATTCGGACCGTGTATCTCGTTTGGTTCATTTGTTGCATAATGGGTTAAGGGCCAATAGAAACCAATTGACGAGAATGAATAAGAAGCCGGATTATGATTCTCAAAGTTTTCACAAGGAGATGACGAACTATCTATGTAAATCTTTGAGGGAGGTTGCCGATAACATGTTGACCAATAAAGTCGAACTAAATGAATACGGTGCTATGCACTTAATTACTGCATTCAAGGAGTTATTATTATTTGAGGAGGCCGTCAGCATTTGGAAGGCCGCTATCAATGGCACAAATCCATATTCTTCTAACATTTTTTTGAACCCCCGTGTAGTCGGTGTCATTTTACCAATCCTTTATGATCATGGTGTTCCATATCCGGAGATTCAGGTACTCTATGAAAAGTCATCTTCAATGATTAACTACTTTCATCCAAACCTCTCGGTGGGTATGATCAGAGCTAGTTTATCCGCTGGTGAAAATGAGATGGCATTGAACCTTTTCCAACAATTATGTGAGGAGAGCACTGAAATGAAGTATGGATACCTAATCGAAACACACTTGTCCTTTATTGGTGAATGTAATGATTTGAATGTTGCACAAACTTTTTTTGAAAAAGCTTTAAAGGATGAGATGCCATACAAAATTGATCTTCAAGTATCTTACGTCAAGTCTTTTCTAAGGAACGTTTGGAATCAAACGCATGATTTACAGTTGGTCTATGGCATTTGGCACAAGTCTTCTGTACATTACGGTAGAGACGTTAACCATGGTATTTCTTCATCTCTAAATGATACATTCTTCGATATTTTCTTCCAAAATTATGCCACTGATAAGATTGGAGGTTTCCAAGCATTACAAAATTTAATTTACACCTACAATGAAATTAAAAGAATCGATGAACCTTTTTTCAACATTATTTTGGCTAAGTGCTCTGTATGGCGCGATCGTAAGATTATTGAATACCTTGATAAGAGTTACGAATTGTTCAACATTCCAAAGACTATTGTTGCATATAGAATTCTATTGAAATCAATGGGATCTGTGGATGATGCAGGTAGTTTAGAAATTTTGCAAAGGTGGGTTGACTTGGTGAGCAAGTCTGACGAGACTGGTCAAAAATTTATCGCCAATGCTGATTGGGCTGCCCTAAGAGATGCCACCGTTACTTGGACTCAATATATGAGGGATTTCATTGAAGGTAATACCAGCGGTGGTTCCGATCGTGACTCTGTGCATTCATCATCTGGTAGTAGTTTAGGGTCTAGTGAGGCCAATAAGCAGTTATTTGCGGAAATTGGTGGTGAGGTTGATTATTCTCATCCAGCCTTACAGGCTGCTAATGCTTCGGGTGCATTTGATGATGTAGAAGCTCAACAACAACAAAAACAAGAACAAAAGAATCAACTTCAACCAGAATTGGACGAAAGAATGCACTTATACTTAAAGATTGTTAAACGTTATTCACCATACTGTCGTGACCCTAGGCAATTGACTAGATTAACTTCAGGAACTGCCGTCAAATACTCCGTTTTGGAAGAAGTGTTACCGGAATATGCTGATTTGGATGTTTCGGATATTCCAGTGCCAGAATTCCATAATATTAGAGAGAACAACATGCAATAGATATGAAATTTAAGAGCACAATTACACACGCATACATGATCCTAATGATGTTACGAAGAATTAAACTTTTTTTTTCTTTTTTTTTGTCAATATGAAAGAGTGAAATTAAATTGAACTGTACTACTGATTAGTTGATATTCAATTAAGAAATTGGTCATTACTATTACTGTTGTTTGTTTATTCGTTTGTTTTATTTTTTTTTTTTTGTTTTTTCTTTTTTTTTTTTCTCTTTCTCTATTACTACTATCAATTTCCTTTTTTTTTTAAAAATTTATTCCTTCTCAATCCATTTCCCTATTTTATATTCGTTGGTCTTTATTATTATTATTATTATTATTATTATTATTATTATTATTATTATTATTATTATTATTAATACTATTGAACGATAACCGCTTGAAGTTTACAAGCCTAAATAAAGATACAGAGTCTGGTGATGTTTAACTTTACGCAGTTATTTTGTGTAACATAGATAGAACTTTAAGTTAGTTTTGTTAATCACGGTAAGACGTGGGTAAATTTGAAAGATTGAAAACTAAGAATCTGCGTGGTCTAAACTGTCCAAGGGTTGTTGGTGAAAAACAAGAGAATAGAGTTATGGGATTATGTTTTAGTAAATCCGATCAGACACCTGCAACCACTAGTAGGACCAATCAATCTACAACAATACAAAGAACTGCTCCCCCTCAAAGTGCCAAAAGTCAAAGACGACAGGAGTCTGTCAAACCGCAACAGTCAAAGCTAAAGGAAACAAAGCTATCTAAAAGGGATCCAACAACAACTAAAATATCTGAAGGTAAAACTGTTGGTGCTACGGTTGATCAAAATAGAGAAAAATTATCGCCTCAAGAAGCTGCAAGATTAGCGGCAGAAAAAAGGTTTCAAGAGTCGAATGAAAAGTTTACTAAGGGTGAACTAGGTAAAAAGTTAGCAAAGGATAGGGGTAAAAACTCGAGAACTCGTGTTCTCCAAGAATCTGAACAAAAGCAGACAGAAAGGAATATTACACCTTTGATTTTCGATTAAAATTAATTTTCTATACACGAATAAAAAAAGTTACATCAATACTTCGTATCTTTAATCGATTGAATTCCTGCTTTACGAATACCTTCCTTGGCCTTGCTTTCTAACAGATCGATGCATAGTTTGATATCTCTTTCGCTACCTGATTCGATTAAAAGATAAAGTTTGGGTTCGTCTCGATCAGATTTTGGTCCCTGACCTTTGGGATAATATTTACCCTTATTAGTTATACTACAACCAGTTTCGTTCTTGATGAATAATAGTGTGGTGTTTTTGGTTACTTCCCATCTCACCACCTGGGGTAAATCATTAACATTTACATGTGCAATGAAAACTGTCTCACTTTCGGGGTTAATATGTGTTGAGATTTGGTATTGCAACCTGGGCATTTGAAATTGATTCATTTGCGATAAATCCTTAGAATTTGTTTCAGCAGATTCATTACTTTTTGATGGTTTCTCACCATTCTCATAATATTTCTTTTCTTGAGACTCTTTTTCCTCTCTCTTAGATTTCAAATTGTCCAAGCCTTTACCACCAAATCCCTGAGAGACTTTAAATTTTCCATTCCGCATCCCTTTCTCAAATTCCTGACTCATAAATCGTAATGCATTTACAAGCTTTGAGTCATGTTCTTCTAATTCTTTATCTCGGATAGCTTTATTCAAGATGTAGGCCCCTGCGATTTCTTCGTTTAATAAAAGAGTCACTGCGACACCTGTATTGGTACCCCTAGCAGTTCTACCAGTAGTATGCACATATTGTGCAAAAGTCTTGACAGCATTGTATATTATTACGAGAGATACCTCGGGTACATTGAGACCACGAGAAAGCACCTCTGTACATAGTAAAATGCCATTCGGAGTAGTTTTAAAGCTTTCCATATTGTCCAGTCTTTCTTGATAGTGCTTTCCGGCATGTATAGAATAAATCGTATAGCCTTCATTTTCCAATCTTATGTGGAGTAAATCACAGATCTGTTGACTAGAAACAAATATAATGGTCTTTTCATCTTTATCCTCTGAACTATCCCCATATAACCGTTTTTGAACGCCGTTGAAGAGTTTCTCATGATCCTCTAATATCTGCGACAATTTATTGAATTTTTCTTCATCAGATTGGGCAATGTCAAATTTTTGAGTTACATTTTCGTTTACCAGACTCTTGGAATTAATGGTAATGCTTAAAGGTCTATTTAGCACTCTCATGGCAAAATTCCTTAGTTTGTTGGGAAAAGTTGCGCTGAAGAGCACACACTGCTTGTCAGGTCTAATAGTTTTCATGATCTGTGTAATTTGCGGTTCAAACCCCATATCAAACAACCTGTCTGCCTCATCCATGATAACAAAAGTTATCCTTCTTGGACTTAGTAGCTTACCAGAGTTTAGGGTTAATAAATCAATATATCTTCCTGGTGTTGCCACTACTATTTTGACTCCTTGTTTCAATTTTCTAATTTGCGATTTTAATTCTGAACCGCCAGTACAACATACGGATGTTATAGATGAATCCCTAGAGCTAAATTTCATAATTTCTTCATTAATTTGAATGGCCAGTTCCCTAGTTGGAGCTAAAATAAGTCCTAGGGGGCCAGATTCATTATTACCCAAAGATCTTTGAGCCTTGATGTGTCTAATGAGAGGAAGTAAATAAGAAATTGTTTTACCGGAACCTGTCTTAGAGATTCCAATTACGTCCCTTCCAGACATAATAGCAGGAATTGCTTGGGCCTGAATCGAAGTTGGATTTACAAATTTTAAATCACTTATCAAGAGACTTGTAATGTCTGATGTTAGCCCAAGCTGTGACCATCTTGTAATCGGCACGGGACATTGACCACCCATAACTCTAATGTTCCCCAAGTTCAATCGCAATTCATTAATTTCATTGTCACTAAGAAATGGTTGAGGCAACTGAGAATAGAAATCTTTCCTGAATGGTTTTAATTCTTCGTCTTTATAATGAATCTCTTTGACTTGTTTCTTTGATTTTATTTTGGAAATTTTTGCAAATCTAAATTCCTCCTCATTTTCTTCGCTTGAAAACTCTTGATCAGAGGGTACTTCGCTATCGTCAACATCCATGAAGTTCATCGAAGTGGATACTGAATTCACATTACCTTCATTTGAAAGATTTTGCAAGTACTTTTCCAGTGGATCAATATCTTCTACATTCATTGAGTCTTTCGCAGTAATATCATCGTGAGCTTTGGGCCTGAAAAGTTGCGGTCTCTGTACAGAAGTCTCTTCATCACCTTCATCAAACGATATTTTTTTCAGTTTCTTGTCATGTTTTCTGTATTTCGGACCTCTTTTATACACAGAATCTGCCTGATCACTTTGTCTCTTCTTCTCTTTGGAGTCCTCAAAATCCTGATGGAGTTTGGTTGATTCATCTTGACTACGTTCCTTGTTAGTATGTTCCTTTTTCTTTTCTTCGTCTCTAAGAGCCTTTTGCTTCTTCCACTTGGCCAATTTCTCTCGTCTCTCTTGCAAAAGCTTGGCCTTGTCATTATGATTTGCACTTACGGATGACATCTTTTCAACACATTGATTTATTCAAACCTTTTTTTTTATGTTTTTTCCTCTTTGCTTCGAGTTGAAGATAAGTTACTTCGCAAGTTCCATTTCCAACAGTACTTATTACTTTCTAATCATAATGATAATTAGAGAAAAGTACAAGAGTAGTAGAGTATTTACAAAAAACAAAAAAAAAAAAGGATATAATGACTCCAAAGCCTGAAAAGCCAGTATGGATGTCACAAGAGGATTATGATAGACAGTATTCTCAACTAGATCGGACACAAAATAGCCCTGCAGAACAGAAAGAACGTAGCATTCATAAATCAAAGAGCCCTCAAAATGAAGTTAGATCAACACCACAAGGTACTGAATCTAGTCAATCCAGTGAACTTGTAGAAGAGCCTAAACGCTACAAAATCCAGAAACGAAGGCATGGTAGATTTGATCGTGATGAAAGGCAGAAGAAACTGGAATTGCAGAGAATGAGGGAAGAACAGTTGAAGAAACATGACATTGAAATGGCAGCTAGTAGGGCTATTAATGTGGATCAGATTGTTAGGCAGCATTACAATGAACGTACTTTTATCGCTAACAAATTAAGAAGAAACCTTTCTCCCATTATCAAGTTGAGGAATTTCAACAATGCACTGAAATTTATGTTGGTCGATAAATACACTCAGAAGGGAGATGTAGTGCTCGAACTTGCTTGTGGTAAAGGTGGTGATTTGAGAAAGTATGGTGTTGCTGACATTTCGCAATTTATTGGAATAGACATTTCTAATGCATCGGTTCAAGAGGCACATAAAAGATATCGTTCAATGAAAAATTTATCATTCCAAGTTATTCTTATAACTGCTGATTGTTTCGGTGAATCTTTGGGGCCAGCTGTAGAATCTTTTCCAGAGTGTAGGTTTCCCTGTGATGTAGTTTCATGTCAATTTGCTTTTCATTATGCTTTTGAATCTGAACAAAAGGCACGAAGAGCTTTGTTGAATGTATCTAAGTCGCTAAAGGTCGGCGGTCATTTTATTGGTACCATTCCTGATTCAGAATTTATCCGTTATAAGCTGAATAAGTTTAACAAGGACGTAGAAAAGCCATCTTGGGGCAATTCCATCTATAGGGTTACTTTTGAGAATAATGAATACCTGAAAAACGATCACGAGTTCCCTTCGCCATTCGGTCAGATGTATACTTATTGGCTCGAAGATGCTATTGATAACGTTCCTGAATACGTAGTGCCTTTTGAAACTTTGAGAAGTCTCGCTGATGAATACGGTATGGCATTAGAATCCCAGATGCCTTTTAATAAGTTCTTTGTTCAAGAGGTCCCTCGCTGGATTGATAGATTTTCACCAAAGATGCGTGAAGGCCTACAGAGGTCTGATGGCAAATATGGTGTCGAAGGTGATGAGAAGGAAGCAGCCTCTTATTTCTATACCATATTTGTATTTAGAAAAGTAAGGGAACATCTTGAGGATTAGAAAAGGACACATGCATACAAATTATCCATTAGTATTTAATTTTTTTTTTTTTTCTGTTTTTCTATAAAGCTGTTGTGACAGTCATGGTTTGTGAATTAATCAACATTACCGCGGGCAAGCCTCGAAGCCATGCGTGAAGATCTTCGACATAGTGTAAACTGGCCTCCTCATCCTTATGAGTACCTAAAGGTGGGATCGGTAGAGTAGAGAATATCAAATCTGAATTGCCGGATATTTGTGACATCATATCGTTTAAAATCAGATGCTGAGCCCTACTGGGTAAGTCGTTAAATACAAGGTTTTGCATGGCTGCTATCAAGCTATCACCGGAATAACTACGTGAAATGTCAGACAAACCTTGTTCTCCTGATGCACCTGTTTGATTACCAGAAGATGCACTTTCAATCACAGGTACAATAGTAGGTTTGTCACCGCTTTGATCTTCCAAAACCTTTGTATTAGGTAATTTATTGCTCGAGAATACAGGTCTTAGCGCATTTTTATTGAGTTCATCACTATTGTGCGGAGCTGGTGAAGCAACTCTCCCACCGTTGTTATTCCTTTTTCTTGCATATTCATAGTTAATTCTGTCTTTCAATGAGGGTATTGATGGTGAAGAATCTCTAATGGATCCAACCTCGGTGTCATCATCCAATGAGCTACTTAGGAAAGAAGCGTTATGAGGCATACTTGAACTCATAGTAAAACTTACACCCAACCTCTGTAACTTTGAAAATTTATACCGTTGCGGTTGTGGTTTCATATTGAAAGGCTTATTTTGAAGGGTATCTATTGTAGAAAATCTGCGCCTTGGTTTCAAAGTGTTTCTTGCCTCTATCAAATCTTGCCACCATGGGTCATATTTCAAAACTGAGTTCACATATTCGAAACTAATTGGGTCGCCCTTGACAATTGTGTTATAAACTCTAAATTGGTCCAACGCTACCACAAGGACTTCTGCTTCGATCCTTAATACTGCCAGAAGATTTTGCATTCTTTGAAACTCTTCGTTTCGATCCAAGTGTTTCTCCACAAATAATACAACCCTTAGCCTATGTGTGCGTCTCCATTCAGGCACGGTGACTAAAATAGCACCCAATTGCAGGATTAAGGTATAAGTATCGAAATTAGTGGTGACCACAGAGGGTGAATTTCTTTGCATTTTCATCTTGGCGCACATTTGTATTGGATACAAATCGATACATTTTTTCTCCTCTGGTTCTTCTTTATTGTTTAATTCATCTGTATTTAATTTTTGGAATGCATGGGCGATCGCGATATTGGAATGCATCAATGATAAATCCTCCAAAATTTCAACCCACTGTTGTACTTTGATTTTGTCTTCATTTTTACATTCATCAGTTGGGAGCCTTTTATTGAATTGACTTGTATTTGTATATCCGTCACATTCAGCAGCATTACTTTGGCCAACTGCTGACTCTCTACCAGAGATTTCGTGATGGTGTTTCAAATCGAAAAATCCTAAAACTGTAATATTCGGTCTCATTCCACCAAGACCTGATCCTAGAAAAACATTTCTAACTCCCCAAGGTAGACTTGGCCCAGTACCAATTTGTACAAATGCTTTAATCTTTGTTAGTTCCCTTATAGACATCCAAGCCTTTTGTTGCTTTTTTAGTTCTTGAAATTGTTCCTGAAATTCCGTGGTAACTGTAACATGTCCCAAAATATAAAGACCACCTTTCTTCAAGTTATTACAAAACTTTATCAAATTCCAACTGGTACGAGGGTTATCCACCAATAAAAGGATTTGGGGTCTCCAATACTTGATGTTATCTTGTCTCAACCTCAAAAGGTATTTTCTTACTTGATGGTAGATTAGAGTTTGAGAAACATCGCCCCAAGGCTTTGGTGGACATAGGTAATGGATCATAATGAAGAGAATAGTCATACCCAATATTACCGCCGATGCTGAAAGACCGTCTACCACAAACATAGCGGCAGTTGACATAAAAGCACCTGCAGATGCAGTGAATCTGTCAAAATATTTGAAGGATGGTCTGAAATTCGGTGCTGATGAGATGACTAAAAGGAAACACGCTAAATTCATAACTGCAAATGTCATTAGAAAAGTCATTGTAATAAAGACGGCAATTTTATTCACGTTCAGGAACAAACATAACTGGGTTAAACCCAAAGTAAAGAAAAGAGCTGCTAAAGGTCTCTTGTAAAAAATTGATATCCCCGGAATAATTTTATCATCTGCAATAGCTTCTAAAACATAAGCTGCACCAACAAGTCCCATGATAGTAGAGAATAAGGATGTTGCCAACTCTCCCATTAAAATAATCCAGGGACCTGCACTAACAGATTGAATTACTTGAACATCTCTGTAGAAAGTTTGCCTCGGAATTGAGGATCCCATCGATAAAGCAACAAGAGTATAACAAATGAAAGTAAAAAGCAACCCCCAAAGTGTTCCTTTAGGAATCGACTTCGAAGGTTTTCTCAGTTCACTTGACATACCAGCACCTGCAAATATTCCAGCAGTTGCAGGAAACATAATTCCAAATAAATCGTTAAAAGTCTCTTTACCCTTTAAAAGAGAACCTGCAGCACCTTCAGTCAAATGTGGTAAAAGGTTACCTTTAAAAGTCTCCCAAGAAGGCCCAGTATAAGCCATATCACCATGTTGAAAAGGTTGCAGTATGAAAGTTGAAATGGGGATTGATGCGGTCGACGCCGCAAGTATCCAAAATAAAACATTACCGGCTCTAGAAACTGTTTGAGATCCAATAAGAGCAACAGCCAAGCAAATTGCTAGGATTGTAGTTGCATATCCAAACTCGACCCATCTACCCCTTGGTAAAATCTCCCAGATTGCAGCTGGTGGTTCATATGGTAACGAATAACCAAAATTATACAGAATTGGTTCGACAACACCAACGGCATTCATACCACCGTTAAAAATTTGACCCAAAAAGAAAACCAAGCCAATGGATCCACCAAATTCAGGGCCCAAACTTCTTGAAATCATATAATATGCCCCTCCGCCCCTAACTGTACCATTAGTTGAAATCGCAGAAATACTTAGAGTTGTAAGAAGGTTGATAGAATAACTTAAAATCAATAATCCCAATGCACAAAGTATCCCCAGTTGACCCAATAAGAACCCAAACCTAAGGAACATTAGAATTGACAAGACATTTAGGGCAGTAGGAACAAAGACACCATCATAGGTACCCAATTTATCTTTGTTCGGATTTTCAGGATCATATTTTGAAGAAATCTTCCTCTTTGCAGGTGTCGTTGATTGATAGTCATAACTAAAATATTTTCCTCTTTCAGAGTTAGATGGAGCTAGTAGAGAAGTATGCTCCTGAGACTGAAACTCCTGTTGTTCTGATCCTCTTATTGTAGACATACAAATGTCTTTTCTTCCCTTACTTCTTTGCTCGTCTGAGTCAACTGTGAAATGAAATCAGTAAAATACGGAAAATACTTCTAAACCACCCTCTGTTTGCCCTTCTACTCTTTTTCAAATATCTTATCTTGCTACTATCCCTGTATCAACAGTTTCGAAAGAAGGTTTCTTCTACAGTTGCGATACGTGAGATAAATCTTTGATACGGTGCGCGAGACAAAATAAAACAAAGATGGAACAAAAGATGATGAAATCAGATAACCTCAATACGAAAAGAAATTGAAACTCACTCTAGGTGGAACAGTTTCAAACTTCCGTTCAACCTACTTTATTAATTCCGATACATAGTGCTCTCAACCATCCGAAGAATTTTTATATAAAAGGACACAAGATCAGAAAATTACAAGACGACGACAAAAAGACGAATAGTCATTATTATTCATAACAGAAGAGGTATCGGTTACTGTGCAACTTTTACAAAAATAACTAATCTTTACACAGAAATTCAACGAACTGAAACAACTTAGAATAGTCTAAAGATAAACTGAACCAGAGTCCAAATGTAGATAAAAATGATCAGAAAAACGAAAAGGTATATCATAACAAAAACTAATCTTTGAACTTTTTTTCTGTCTTATCTCCATATTTCAAAAGGAATACAACCGTCCCAAAACTAGGCACGAAAATGCAAGGACAACTGGTGCCGTAACGGAATCATTGAGCTTATAGCATCATCATGATCATACCAGTCAAGCCGAACAAGGAACCAGCACCTAGTTTGTTACCGGCATTAGAGCCAACGCTGATAGAATAACCGGTGTTGGCGGCGTTTCTTGGTTTGACGGAGCCACTCAATGGGGCGGAACCGTTATTGTAACCAGAGGAAGATGGGGCGACAGAAGCACTGCTAGATGGTGCAACCGACGAAGAGACTGGACTAGACACACTAGAAGAGGCAGATGGTGCAGCGGTTGCTGCAGCAGCCGAAGTGGTGTTAGCAGAGCCAGTTGGTGCGGAAGTTGGAGCACCAGTACTGTTACCAGCTGGAGCTGGAGCAGAAGTTGGAGCACCAGTGCTGTTACCAGCTGGAGCTGGAGCAGAAGTTGGAGCACCAGTGCTGTTACCAGCGGCAGTTGGAGCAGAAGTTGGTGCAACAGTGCTGTTACCAGCGGCAGTTGGAGCAGAAGTTGGTGCAACAGTGCTGTTACCAGCGGCAGTTGGAGCAGAAGTTGGTGCAACAGTGCTGTTACCAGCGGCAGTTGGAGCAGAAGTTGGTGCAACAGTGCTGTTACCAGCGGCAGTTGGTGCAGAAGTTGGTGCAGAAGTTGGTGCAACAGTGCTGTTACCAGCGGCAGTTGGTGCAGAGGTTGGTGCAACGGTTCTGTTACCACCATGAGTCAAAGTACATGGACAGTCAGTGATAGTCAAAGTGGTTGGACCGGTAGCAGTGTAAGTTTTACCGTTCGTAACAATGGATGTAGGTTCGGAACAGTAAGTAGTCACAGTAGAAACCACTTGAGTAGATGGAGCTGGAGTACCAGTTGGAGTGACAGTGTAAGTCACAGTACCTGGTTCAGTCACAAAAGTAGTCTTACCACCAACAGTCAAGGTAGTTGGAGCTGAACAGTAGGTGGTAACAACTGCTGTAGATGGTGCAGCGGCAGTACCGTTAGCAGATGGGTAAGGAGCACCAGCACCAGTAGCAGATGGAGATGGGGTCACAGTGTGGGTCAAAGTGACAGTTCCTGCGGAAGAAACAGTTGTAGTCTTGCCACCAGCAGTCAATGTGGTTGGGGCAGAGCAGTAAGTGGTTTCAACAGTGGTAGATGGAGCTGCTGGGGCTGGAGTACCTTGTGGAGCACCAGAAGCTGGAGCAGCAGAAGCTGGGGCACCGGAAGCAGCTGGCGCAGCAGTACCTTGTGGAGCTGGGGCAGCACCAGAGGCTGGAGCAGCAGAAGCTGGGGCACCGGAAGCAGCTGGCGCAGCAGTACCTTGTGGAGCTGGGGCAGCACCAGAGGCTGGAGCAGCAGAAGCTGGGGCACCGGAAGCAGCTGGCGCAGCAGTACCTTGTGGAGCTGGGGCACCGGAAGCAGCTGGCGCAGCAGTACCTTGTGGAGCTGGGGCAGCACCAGAGGCTGGAGCAGCAGAACCTTGTGGAGCTGGGGCAGCACCAGAGGCTGGAGCAGCAGAACCTTGTGGAGCTGGGGCAGCACCAGAGGCTGGAGCAGCAGTACCTTGTGGAGCTGGGGCAGCACCAGAGGCTGGGGCAGCAGTACCTTGAGGAGCAGCAGAACCATGAGCTGGGGCAGCACCAGAGGCTGGGGCAGCAGTACCTTGTGGAGCTGGGGCACCGGTAGCGTTAGGAGCACAAGCATTTTCAGTCACGGTAACAGTCACTGGAGCTGGAGGAGTAGCGGTGAAAGAAGCACCGTTAGAGCTGAAAGTGGTGGCTGGAGCGGTGACAGTCTGTTCAGAGTGAACAGTGTTCGTTTCAGTAGTCCAGTGAGTTTGAACAACATCAGTAACAGATGGAGAGGCAGTAACAGTAGCCTCATGAGATGGTGCTGGAGCAGCTGGGGTACCTTGAGCAGCAGCAGAGCCATGAGCTGGGGCACCGGTACCAGATGGTGCTGCAGAACCATGAGATGGTGCTGGAGCAGCTGGGGTACCTTGAGCAGCAGCAGTAGAAGCTGGAGCACCAGATGCTGGAGCAGAAGATGCTGGAGCAGCAGAACCATGAGCTGGGGCACCGGTACCAGATGGTGCTGCAGAGGATGGAGCTGGGGTACCGTGAGTCTCAGTCTTGCCTGGAGCAGGAGCTGGGGTCTCAGAGTGGGTAGCCTCGGTCTTACCTGGAGCATTGGTACCGTGAGCGCTGGTAGTTGGGGCAGCCTCGGTCGTACCCTTAGATGCTGGAGCGCTAGATGCTGGAGAACCAGATGCTGGAGCGCTGGAAGCTGGAGTACCTTGAGCAGCAGCAGTAGAAGCTGGAGCACCAGAGGCTGGAGAACCAGATGCTGGAGCACTAGATGCTGGAGCAGCTGCACTACTGTGAGGCTTGGTGTGAGTCACGGTACATGGACAGTCGGTGATAGTCAACGTAGTTGGTTGAGTAGCAGTGTGAGTCTTACCATTGGTAGTAATGGTAGTTGGTGCAGAGCAGTAGGTCGTCAAAGTAGAAACCACTTCAGTAGAAGTAATGTAACTGGTAGAGGTGGATTCTGGAGCAGAAGACGAACCAGAAGATGCTGCTG
>JAJLXU010000007.1:0-89551 GCA_030571545.1 Zygosaccharomyces gambellarensis
TAAACCCAAATTTTTTTTTTTTTTTTTTTTTTTTTACTGTGATTATTATTATTATTATTATTTTTAAAATGCCATTTGGGCATAAGCATGGCCGTAATCGTCATCATCGTCTTCACCATCATCTCAAATCGAAACGGCTCTTAGTTTTTTTTTTCCACGGATTGAACGATGACGAACAAGGAAGGTGAAAAAAAAAATAAAATAAAATAAAATAAAATAAAAATTCAGGTATAAAAAGAATGGCGATGACACTTTACAAGGTCCCGTTCTGTTTTCTTTTTGTTTCACTTCCCATTTTCTTTTTAAACTCACCACTTTGTCCAAAAATTCCGCTGCTTGACAGTACGATCGTAATAACAACGTTGATGTTTTATCAACAACCAGTTTACGATTGTGATATGCTTGCGGAAAGATCAACCCGTCATTCTTTTAAGAACTCTAGTGGATCTCTTTCTGTAACAGTTAAGAACATGAGACTAGAGTGTCAGGGAATGTCGATATCTTTAATCCTCTTCTTTTCTTCTAAAATATTAGGCCATCTTGAAAGTATCCCCAGCAATATAGTTGTATTGGCTCTGGTGTTTAGGATGTGATTGACTTTTCCAGGGGAATACTTTGGAATTGGTATCGTTCAATCAGTAGCATAACGCCCCAATCTTTCTAGTAGCGTATTATCAGTACCGAATAACCCTTCTTATTGGACTTTAGGGTTTTGAAAGATTTCCTGAGCGAAAGCTGGAGAAATTAAAGATATTGCTTGTAATAAATAACCAAGGCCCTATCGTACTTTTTTCGAAATCTGTAAAGACCCTTTTGGTTATGAAAATCGCCAGATTCATCTGTGGATTTTGCTTATGTGAGGAGAATTCCAATGTCAATCTCTCAAGGAAGAGGGTAAATAGAAGCGTCATGAACAGACAATTGGAACCAAATCTACATAGCTTGGTGAAACTGATATTAGCAGCTACTTTTCTTCCAGGCGTTGGTCTTCCATGTCTTGTAAACAAGTGATTGGTAAAAGTCTACATCTTTTTTCAGCGGTTAAATTCCCCTCGAAGAAAGTAAAAAAAAGTGTCAATTTTAATGTGATTTACTTTGATTTACATTGTGATAATAGAAGCATGCAAAAATATTAGTCCATTATAAATCAGATAAGGAATTAAACAAAGAGGATATTGTATGACGATTACTTAGCGGCCTTGAGTTTGTGACTGTGTCGATTCCTTCTCAGGTTTCGTTGTAGCTGTAGTAACAGCTTGGGTATCCAAGGATTTTGTTCTCCGTGGTATCACTTTATCCTTTTCCCTTACAAGCAGCTCATGACACGACTGATCATGTTCCCTGTGTTTCAAGTACACATAGTTGTGTAGTGCCATTAGAACAGAGGAGAGGGCTTATAGATCAGAATGAGGGCAAGAAAGATGCTAAATGTATGAGAAAAAAAGAATAAAAACAAAGAAAAAACAAATAAACAGAAAAGGACGAAGACTGATAATCTTCTATATTCTCGTATGTCCCAAAGGCTTTTCTTTCCCGTTATATACTATTAGATGAACTCACGCGATATATCCTTATTGGACATACAAGGGGTTCGAAGGTAAGACTTTCCATGCGAGACGATTCTTGATTATTGTCGTCAGTGAATGCAACAATTGAGATTCGCAATCCGATCGAGGAACAGTATTCTTGGAAAAAGGCTATTGTTTCCGGATTTCGAATCGTACAAGCGACTAGGGCATCCGTCTGACACTCGTAAAGACAATCACAAAAAGATGGAATTACAGCCGTATCGTAGGTAACATCAGCTGCTACCACAAGGTCGGAACACGGTGGCTTTCGCAGCCCCCATTCCAGAACTTGTGATTGAACATCTACCTCGTTTAGCTGGAAAGTTTTGTCTAATTGGGCGACGATATTGGGATCGCCATCAGTAGATATTACTCGATGACCAGCTATTGCAAGAGCTGTTGATACTAATCCTGTACCTGCACCTAGTTCTAATACGTTACTCACTTGCGGCAGCCACTTCTGTTTGAACAAATATTGGCAGAGGTATACTGATGCTTCCCACGTCCTGTGACCGGTTGTACCTTCGTTGGAAAGTAGTCTAGGGTTTTCTGGAATCTTTGGGCGTATATCTGGTGCTATGGCGTACGTGATAACATCTTGTTGAGGGCGACTATCGTTATGGGGTAGTAATTCGATTGTCTTGCTATACAACCATTCGGCTAATGCTTCCTCTTCTTGATTTTGATCTTGGAGTTGACCATTTTCCCAAAGTTGCACCAAGATTTTGACAAGTGGTTTTGAGTACGATTTAGGTATTTGGTCTATCAGTGGTGCTATCTGCTCTACACTGAGTGAAGTGGGAACAGAGAGGTACTGTGGAATCTTTCTTGGTGGGCATCGACGTTCTACAAGGTCGCAGAGATCCATTGTTGATCTAGTTCAAAAAGAAAAAAAGGACAAAAAGAATGAGAATGAAGTATGTTATGAGTAGTTCTTTTGTAGACACCTTAAAATGGGAAAGTTGTACTGCTCTTATGAAGCTGTGTTAGATGAAAATTGTAAAAAATGGACAAGTCCGGATTCGAACCGAAGACCTCCCCCATGCTAAGGGGGCGCGCTACCAACTACGCCACATGCCCATAAAAAAGCTGAAAACTACTTTCTATATAGGTTTTAGTTGTCAATTATGTGTCACATGATAAGCTCTTAGATGAGAGAAATATGTTCATGGGAGTCTTAAGCCAGCAAGATTGATACTAATGTATGAGGAGGTCTTATACTCAACTAAATCCAGGCTACAGCTCAAATAGCTGAGATCTACTAGGTATTATTTACGGAGTTTTTCTTTTCTTTTTTTGCTTGTGCTTGTATAACGAGTAATTGAACCAAGGTCCGCTCCATTCGGAGCTTTACTCGAAGAAAAGGGAAAGATATTATACAAATAGCTACAATCCAAATACTCTCAATCTCTTCACACCACCGTCAGGGACAATGGTTAGTTTTACGCTGTCCACTTGACAATCCTTACCGATTTTAAACTCATGTTCTTTGTCAGGTCCTGTCTTCGTCAAAGGAACTAATTCGACAGAGCCAGATGGTCCTGTTCCTTCTACTTTGACGGACTGAGGAAAATTTCCTCTAAAATGCGCAGTATCAACTACAACTCTATCAATTCTCTTGGACTGTTTACCCAGTTGCACAATCACCCAGTCTGTATGACCTTTGACTCTCGATCGCTTAGTTTCCCAGCCATCCGACATGTCTTTACCACGACCTGGTAGCAACAAATTGTCAGCAGATCCAAAATGCTGATCAGACTTGTCAATTGCTGCACCACCATGCAAAGAAGATGCTAAATCGACGACGCTATCGAGTTCCAAAGGAGGCTCAACTCTGCCAAACAGACGAAATCTAGCAATGCCTCCATCTGGATACATCTTCAACTTTACATGTGTAAATTTCTCTGATGTCAATCTCTCCCGAATAAAATACTGCTTCCTAGATGCACCACATTCGTACCGACCAATAACCTCTTGCCATTTACTATCGTTTTCCTTGACGTCATCCGAATCACTGTATATCGCATCAACAGAAATTGCAGGTGCATGGTTACCGTCAAAAAATGCTGTATCCACTTCGCATCCAGCTATACGCGCAGCAACAGGTCCCGTTCTCAATATAACCCAATCGTATGGTTCCTCATTATGTCTACGTGTTTCCCAACCGTCATACCACGCACCAGCATAGGTAAACCTGGTCTTATCTCGAATTGGTGCTCCTGGCGAAATCAAATTCTCAGCAGCTGCGAACCATTCATCAGAGCATCCAAGCACTTTACTACCCAGCTTAGCACCAATAACATCGACACAGTGCCAGTCACCAATTGTACGTTGGTAGAACCTCTCAGAATCAATTGACATCGGACTCGGATAACTTCAGGATTAGTCTGATATAGAGGATTATGATAAAGCAGATTGAATACAGACCATCTTGGTAGTGGGTATGAATGAATGGCCCTCTTTATACCTTTTAACCAAGCCCAATTGGTCTCATATTATTCCTCGGAGATGGCCGGATGGAGACAGAAAGATACTTGCTTGATCATTTCTTGAAGTTTGTTGATGATTCACTATCCTTGAATCATTCGCATCATCGTGAACGAAAATGATTGTAAATTATAAATCATTTATTACGCTTTTGCTTCACGTGAATATATAATATTTCTCTACACCGCGATTAGCAATTTAAGCCCTAGGGTGAAAAAAAAATGAAAGTAACTGATGCTAAATGTAAGCTATTCATATTGGCAAATTGATGTGTATATAGGTGAGCAGGCTTTTAAAGCGTCTTTGAATTGTTCTTTTAACAATGGTTGGTGCGATAGATTTTTACCGTGATGTTGATTTTGTCAAAGAATCTGTTATTCCTCAACAGGATGGTATAGTGTTTTCCTCTGATGCCAAGGAAGCCCATGATGATTCCAGGAGTATGGTTCTGCTTGGTGACAATAAATTGGTTCATGGTATTTCCGTACGTTATCCTGAATATTTGGCTCAATTTTTCCACAAGATCAGATTGAATTTTGCTGGTTCTATTGATAGAGCATCCCGGAGTTTTGAACACACTAGTGGTCAATACTACAAACATGAGAAAAATATAAGTAGTACAATAGCGGGTCTGCATTCTGACCCGAAGGAAGAACTAGTGCCAGGGTTTACCTATGTGGCTGTTGGTGCCATGTCAGGTTCAGTTTTGACTAGAGGAAAAAACATTTTTGCTAGATTTACTGCACCACTACTTTTAGGTACAGCATGCTTCTACTACGTGCTACCAACGACGTTTAAGAACACCGCACATCTGTTGCATGAATTGGAACTCTCTGCATTGCCTAATGCAGTTGCCAAACAAGACGCCTTCGTTCGGGAGACTAAGCATGCGGCCTGTAAGGCTATTAGCTATGGAGCTAACGGCGTAAGTTCGATCAGAGAAATCTCCAGATTGACACGATACTATGTCAAGGAATGGACTGGTTTAAATGTGGATTAGAGTGTCAGTACTGTTGTAAGTCCAAATACATATATATATATGATATTATTCAAGTTCGATAATTTTATGCCTTCACGATAGCCATCTTTGGACCAAAGAGCTCGTAATGGATGTTTTCTTGATGTAATGTCTCCAAATAGTCTAGTATACTTGTCATGAACGACATTGATCCACAAACGTAGATGTCTGATTGAGGGGGTACATGTTTCTGTAAAAATGGTAACCCCATACGTGGTTGGACACTGGTGTGAACGACGAGCTTTTGGAAATTGTGACACTTTTCAGAAACAACTCCTAATTGCTTTCTAAAAGCCTGGGTTGATTCCTCATGAGATGATTGGATCCAAATTATTGGTCTATTTGAATTTTCTTGGATCTGCCTTTCTAACATCGCCATTAGTGGAGTCGCGCCAACGCCGGAACTAATGAAAACCAATGGAATTTCATTTTGTTTGGTCAGTTTTTCGTCTAATCTAAAGTCACCTGCAGGTGCACTTATCGAAATTTGATCACCAATGGCAACATGATGGTGTAAATACTCGGAGACTAACCCATCTGCATGTTCATGAGAGGTTTCTAACTTAACAGCAAATTTGATGCCTTGTTCCTTTGATTCGGAACAGATCGAATAATGACGTAGAGCATCATACTGGTTGTGCTGGTTTGTTGGATGAACATTAACTGTGATATACTGCCCTGCCACTATAGGGACTTTTGAAATATCAATACCAGCTTCTGGTTCAGGCGATACTGTAAACTCCATAATATCTGCTGCTATATATTCTTGATTCACCACTTTAAACGGCTTCCAACCAGGCCATGAGGCATCTTTGTATAGCTGTGCCTCCGCCGTAATAAAGACTTCTGCGATGACACCATAGACTTGCTCCCAAGCACTCAAAATCTCTGGGGTAGCAGCATTGCCCAATACTTGTTTAATAGCACGTAAAAGGTAGTAACCTACAATGGGATACTGCTCCGGCTTTATCTGCAATGCTCTATGCTTATGAGCAATCAGATTCACGTAAGGAGCCAAAGCTGATAAATCATCAATATGCTTAGCTGCGGCTATCACAGTAGTGGCTAGTGCCGCAGGCTGGGCGCCTTTGGCCTGATTAATTCTATTGAATACGTTGCGCAGTTCCTCGTGGGCATCGAGCATGTTCTTGTAGAAGATGCTCGTGATAGTAGGGCCTTGTTGTTCCAAGATTGGAATGGTAGCCTTGATAATATTGCGAGTGTGTTGGCTTAACATGATTTTTGTTCCTGTTGTGTTGGAAAGACTGAGCATTAAACTTAGCATTTTTGGTAGAACATATGGTCCTTTTTATACTGAACAGCCAGGTTCACTCGGAGCACCAAAACAATCCATGACGTGATTGCTCATACGAGAAGAGCTTAGTAGACCATTTATCTCGTACTTTGATTTCCCCTTGTTTAATATCCACGGTTCATAATGACTACCATCTTTACTAACAGGAAATGATCTGATTGGTCAGTTTCACTAGCCAGACCGGTAGATCACGTGGTCAGAATTGTTCACATTAACTTCAAGTTGAAATATGCTTGTAACGAACCAATCCCATGACACTGCTAGGGCAGAACGGCCACTGTCTTTAGTCAGTTTCTTGAAAAACCGCACTTGGGTGGGTTTGTTTACGAGAAATATGTAGTCCGACGAGGTATTTGCTGTACTTTCTGAATGAGAATTATTCAACAGAAAATCTTGTATTGATAATTTATTCATGTGTGCCGTAGGGATGGCCTTAGTATCTCTCACACCGTGTGCTTTAAGGATCGAGGATATAGTATCAACTCCTCCGGGTATATCAACTGTGATGTTGACCTTTGATATGCCAACGCGCTCGAAGACTTTATTCGATAATAACGTCAACTTGACCAGTTTGTCATGATCCATGTCGGGAATATAGTATCGGGAAAGATCAAGTGTTAAGCTGGCTTTTTTCCCTTTGTGGACGACTTTCAATATATCTTTCAAAATTTTGGGGGTAAGTGCATATCTCAATGGATGGAAACTCAAACTCTTCAAAAATTTGGCAGTTCTCAATCTCTTGGGGGCAATCACACCATCCAAATTTGAGAAGTTTTCCGCAGTTATATCTTTGTGAATGTTAATACCAATTAATCTTAAAATGGTTAAATCTAGTTCACCAATGTCATCAGCTAAACCGGTTGTTATGGCATTAATAGAATAGGGTAATCTCCTTGGGCGTCTGTGTTGTCCTTGTTGTTGTTGCTGCTTAATATCGGATTCTGTATCGTGCTTCACAATCTCATGTTCCTCAGATAACACCTTGGACAGTATTTTCTTGGCCTCTAATTCAAGTGATTTCTTTTTTTCTAGCTGTGCAATCTCTTCAGGTAGAAGGCTTCCAGTTTTCTTTCTTTTAGAATTCCTTTGGAATTCATTCAAAGACTCTATGTCATTGTGCAGTTTTCGTGCAGCCTTTGCCTTAGCCATACGGCGGCTTCCCTGACTTGGCTGCATTGGATCAGAAGGTGTCGACATTAATGAAGAGGGTGGAGTCTGTGATTTTGAAAGGTCCTCATTATACCTTAATGGTGTTTTGGATTCATCCCTAATATGTTCTATGGCTGTCGCCTCTGGTGTGGCCTTTGGAAATTCTGAGGATATTATCCTTTCGGTAGTGGTTACCTTTTGGCTAGCGTTTTCACTGGCCGATCTTGGGGAGATTGGGTGTCTTATAGGGAATTTGGGAGCCCTTTGAGTGGAAGCTTCTTCTTGTAGTTTTCTCGGGGACTGTTGCTCATCATTGAATTCTTTAGACTTTTCATTAGGATACTGATACTCATCTTTATTTTGTTCGTCGCCTTGAGCTGTCACTTCATGGGTCTTTCTAGGTGGTTCATGTTCCACGAAATTTTCATATTGTTTGATGGTCATTTCTTGAATCCGTTGTTTTGGTTCTTCAGTCTCCGTATTTTCGTTCTGGATTGACTGTTCATAATTTTCTGGTTTCTGACTTTGTTCGTTCATTTCCGTCTCACCCTGCAGATTCTTTATCTCCTCTAAATCCTTTTGTAATTTCTCTTGCGTGTTCTCCAATGTCTTCCTTTGAGAGCCATCTACACTTGTATTTTCAGCTTGTGGCTTTTGCAAGTCATCATTCTCCTCATTTTCAATTAATACCTCTCCCCCATTTACTGTTTTTCCTGGGGTTGGTTGTACTTCCTGCACGGCATCATTGTCTTCTGTCTTGTTGGTACTATTGTCAGGTTCTGCTTCACGATTCGAAATCGAGTGAGCGGCTTCTCCTTTGCTGTCAAAAGGTGGTACAGATTCTTCTCTAGAGAGTTCCTGGTGTACATTCTCCTCCTCACATAATGATTGGACATTTGGTCCTCGATCTACGAATCCATGATCACCTTGGGACATAAATTTTGGTTCCCCACCGTCTTGTTCAATTTCCTCTTTTCCCCTTAAATTAGCTCTATCACTTTGAATTATTCCATTGGTGTCACCTCGTTCTTCATTTGATTTTAGTTCTATAGGTTGTAATTCAGGTATTTGTTTTTGTAGATCGTTAGTTTCATTTTCCTTTTCATTATCCTGTGACGGCAGCGGTGTATCCTGAATGTTCCTCTCTTCTTCGTTGAATTTTTTTTCTAGATTTTTGACGTGAGACTCATCAGATGGTGAAGTATCCCACTGCATTTGTCCCAAAGTGTTGGATAACCCACCTTCAACAGGAAGCTGCTGAAAACGGGGCTCTAAGGGATCTAATCTTGTGGAATGTTTATAGCACTCTTCTAACCATAAGTGGTTCGTAACTACACACTTGTCATTCCATTTTCTGGCAGTTTCGTATTTTTTACCAAATGGAAATCGACAAAGTAGGTGAGTATTTCTCCGAGATAGTTCAGATGTAGTGAATCCTCCTAAAGCATTTACCAATCTTTGAATATAAAAGCGCTGTTGCCCAAAAAAATTAGTATAAGTAGAGATCAATTGATTTGTTTCTAAAAGCTTACGCTTGAATGGTGAAAAGATCAGTTTTTCCGTAGGTGGTGTGAAGTTTCCCAGTGACCACATGTAAAAAATCCAAATTAGATTTCCCAAATGCAACCGTTTATTTTCAGCAGCTTCATATTCGCTAGAACTCGTTGATTTGCCAATGTAACAATCCGCCTTTGTCTTCATAATATCCGATTCATCTAAGTGACGATGAACTGCACCACCATTAGCTTGTAGAAATTCGATTTCTGTAGAATACAAGTGTCGGTTCAAAGAGATATCCATGCCAATAATAAAAGAATGATTCTCCCAAACTTTGGAATTTAATTTAAAATCAATTTCGTTTAGACGGCTCCAAAGATCCTCTAATTTACTTTTGGAAGAATAATCCGAATCATCAGGAGAAATCTTGTGTGAGTCTTCTGGTGCGGTAGACATTTGTTTAAAAGATTGTACTACCCATGTAGGATATACAAATTGCATCGGTTCTACTGTACCGAAGTTTATAACCGCCAAGATTCCTGGGTCATGAGGATCCTTGGTCACTAAATGAGTAGTTTTATTTGAGAGAAAGTCCACACAGGTCCCACCCAATGCATGTACCGCTTCCGTATAGAACAAATATTCAGAATGATTGAAAGAATGTCTCGAGACGTAAATTTGGAAATCTTTAAATATATGTCTGGGATTTGGGGAAAAGGATGATGTTCGTACGTGTTTTTGGGATTCAATACAATTATGGATCCACCCTGATGTCACTACAGGTATCAACAGATCAGTAGATGCAACATCGTAGAAGGGGAAATTTGCATCCTCACTTACAATGAAATGAATCGTATTACCTTCAGTAACATCATTAATAAACCAGTGCTTCACATCTTCAGGAACTGTAGACCCCTTTACATCAAAGGATTTGTAAACGCTACAAATCTGGCATGAATTCTCTTTGAGCAGATCAACAATTGATCTTGTGGTCTCTAGTTGCTCAGATTTCGTAACAACGACTAAAAAATTCAAATGTTCAAATAATTTAATACCATCTGACATTACTTGTACCTAGATTTGAACTATCATAGGTCTTATTGATGGATGAAATTGAGTCTCTAATAACGCTTCAATATGATTTAAGGACAAGTTAGGTGAATTACAAGAAGG
The DNA here is from genome assembly GCA_030571545.1 of Zygosaccharomyces gambellarensis. Taxonomy (NCBI): domain Eukaryota; kingdom Fungi; phylum Ascomycota; class Saccharomycetes; order Saccharomycetales; family Saccharomycetaceae; genus Zygosaccharomyces; species Zygosaccharomyces gambellarensis. Next base: position 10,208 of record JAJLXU010000007.1, read on the forward strand.
ACGCGCGACCTTCATCTAGAGAAACATTTGCGTACAGTATAGTAAAAAACAATAAAAACAGTGAAATGTAAGAATATGAATATGAATATATGCGTGTATAAATTATCGTCTTCGCTAATGGTATATTACAAGCATCACACAGCCTTCTCAGACTGTGACAAAACCTTATCAATATTATCAAGCGACTCATCACCCACAGCATCAACGTACTCTTGCTCAGTGAGGTTCGAAGCTGGTCCATGGTAGTACTTCTTCTTGTACGTGATGTAGTAAATAAATGACAGGATCCAAACGCCTGGACCAATGACACAAGCGTAGTTCATGCTTTGAGCAGTAACATTATGTTGACTTGTAGGGAACATAACCAGAATAATGGAAAATATGTGCCATAGAACGGATATCCAACCATTGATTGGTGACAAGTATTTACCCAAATAGAATGGACCCGGTCTAAATAAATCTTTACCAAAGGTCAATCTCAGAAAAGTTGGCGTACCCCACGACAGGTTGTTACCAGCAACCGCCAGGCTGAATAATGCGTTGGCAGCTTCATCCTGCAAACACAGCAGCCCCAAGATTAAAGTACCACAACAAGCAGCAATAACCGCTACAAATGGAATCGAATACTTCTTGTTGACCATTTTAATGTATTTCGAAAGTGGCAAACCATTATCTCTAGAAAATGCCCAAATTTGTCTTGAGATTGCAGTAATAGTTGAAGCACCCATGAGAAATTGACAAAATGCAATCAACGACATAAGCGCAATTGCCCAACTTTTTCCTAGGCAATCGTAAACGATTTGTGCGATTGCCATAAGGTATTTGGTATTCATGGTTCTAGAGACATCAGGATCCATACAAGCCAGCAAAACCACCAGAATAATCCAACCGAGAATCCAACATGTTGAAATAGATCCGACAATACCAAATGCTACCGACTTTTTTGCATCTTTAGCTTCTTCAGATTGATGAACACAAGAGTCAAACCCTCCAATGGTCCAAATGGCAGGCATAAACCCTGCAAGACAAAACTGCCAACCATCGTTCCAATCGCTAAAATTTTGGTATTTGGCAAATATGAAATTACCGTGGTTGAATCCTCCTCTGTTAATCTTAGTACCAATTGGTAGAGCGATGAATAAAAGCACAATGATGAACAAATTAGAAATAATACTTAGTGTTTGCAATTTAGCAACGAATCCAGAAGCCAAACATGTACAAACACCCATCATGATTGCACCACCCGCGAATACACCGTATAATTTACCATTTGTAACATCAAAATTTCCATCATTGGTCAATACAACGGCAGCCAGCACCTCTTCGGCAAACCCATAAGTAATTGAGCAGCATGCCGCCGTTAATGCTAGAGAATTTGTACATCCAATAATAAACGACAATACTTCTTTATAACCCTTAGGTGAATAGTAGTAAGTCCAATAGTAGAGCCCACCAGCAGTTGGAATCGCGCTTGCATTCTCTGCCATAGCTATACCCACTATTAGAATGAAAAACCCTGCTATAAACCACCCCCAAGTAGTCGAAACTGGGCCCCCTGCTAGACCATCAGAAAGAACAGTACCAATAGACGGTAGCAATCCCATGATCGAGAATGCTACACCAAAAACCTGTATCGTAGAAAATTTCCGCTGCAGTTCTTGCTTGTAACCAATTTCCGCCAGCAGTTCCTTGTCATTGTGAGAAGCAGCTGAATTGATATAGTTCACCTCCCCTGCGTGCTGAGAGGTAACAGACCTAAGACGCGACCCAACTAGACGGAACTCTAACACACTGCCATCATTCTGCTCATCTTCTGATGTTCTAGCAGTAGTATTTTGGCTTCTCTTGACATCTTGTCGTCCTATGATTTCTTCAACCATCTTTCTCTTTCTTTTTTTTTTTTTTTGGTCTTGATGAAAAGTATAACAACCCAATCTCAGGACCCTTCGACAGACACAAGTCTGCTACCTTCTCCAAACATATCCTGTTATATGTGTCTATATCTGTATGAGTTCTTCTAGTAGATAGTTACTTTATCTTTACCGTTAGCTTCTCATGAAATCCGCTCTTATCGTGAATCGCTTGTGTCAACCGTTATCAACAGCGGGAAATCCGTAGTTGAACGTTGAAAAATAATAGAGAAGATTTCTTCTTTTTGTCTCTTTTCCGTCGACATATCTCTAGATATTCCGCCAGACGCCTTAACTACTGATAATCAACTATCCCTGCGGTCAATATCACTAATATGGTAATAAAGTAAATCTAGGGCCAGTCGCATTTAGTCATTGATAGTAGATGAGGCACATTCTAAAGTGTTTTATTTCTTTTTTCGCATTTGTTCTTATCAGTTTCCCACGGAAAGGAACGAGAACAAGACAGGACCGAGAAATAGTCAAACTAATAGAAGTCCGTGCTTGTATTAAATGACTGATTGAGAGTCGAAAGGACAAAGAGATGCAACAGGATAAAAGATGTCTGTGCTATGAAATGCAGTGGACCTCATTGCTTGGCAACACACCTTCTTCTTGAATGTATTGACGTTGTGATTGGCAGATGTGCCCTTGCAGCCGTTAATTACTTAATTGATTGATTAATTTATCAATTTATCAATTTATCAATTTTTTTACGTCGCGGTGTCAGCAAATGTCCGGTAGTGGCACGTCACTACCGGACATTTGCTGACGCAGCCGGTGTCCCCTAAAAAAAAGTGATGGCGGCACTTAGCCGCCGGTTTTTCTTCTTGTTTCTTACTTTTCACTCTCTTTTGGTCACTAGAGCATATTAAAACAAGTGCTATCCATGGATATTATTAGTGAAAGAGCTGTCGAACAAGATATTGGTCAACCAGTAATTGTGATCATAGATATACATTTTCAGTATAGCAACAATGACATTGTCTCGGAACTAGTTCGACTACTAGAATTCCTCAGGCAATTTTACACACTTACCGACAACGTGTTAATTGACCTAAAGGTTGCAGGTAACTTACACACTTGGACGTGGGAGAAGGCTCTTTATATGGCTAGACAACGCACAGCTTTCCCTGTGCCGGTTTTCATTACACAGACCGCAGGAGTGGAAGAAAATTATTTGAGGGCTAATAAATCTCTAGAAAAATTCAGAAGAGCAGTTCAATCAGTGTTAATGGTGTCAAGCGAGGATTTGGATGGTGATGACGGTGATGACGATGGGTGCGACTACGAAACAGTACTGAAATTGGCTCTTCTGCATTTCGCCCAATCAAATGATATCGATGAACAGTCCCTGGAACGAGTGTTGCAAAACCATCATAGTTTAGAGGAAGTCTTAATGGGCTAACAGTGATAAGTTCCGATTAAGTTTGTTTCGTTTGGCTCTCATTGTTACTAATAAGGGGCCACGTGACACACGTGGGTGGGAACCCTACTATTTTAAAGTGCTTCGTCCCCTCTCACTTTCTGACTCTGCAAGGTAAGATCGGGCATCTGGGTTTTACCTACACACAACTAATATACACATGTGTGTATTAAGATACACACGCTTTTACACCTTACTGAAGTAATGTTCGGTGCTCTCAACGGGAATTTAAAGCAGCAGTATTAATAATTGTTATTGTTGTTACTATAAAATATTGGTAGGCAAATCAGGAATCGTATACAAGCGTGCGCTGTTTGCATGTGCACGTATGTATGTCATTCTTTGAAAGAAGCAAGCAAGTTAACTAATAGAAATATCGTTATTTCTTTTCGTGGTGAGATTATAAGAAGAAAGCGGTAGACCGGTACCAATCATCGAGTACTCGAATTGTGTATTCAAGCATCTATCTGCTCTATCTTATTACTATCTTGTTTCATTGAAGGAAAGAGAAAAAGAAAAAAAAGGACAGACAAATAAAAACAGAAAGAATTGGAGGATAAGTACAAGTGGGACTGTAGCATTACGAACAAAAGCCCAAATTCATACTAGACGGGACAACTTATTTTTTTGTTGTTGTTGTTGTTGTTTTTTTTAGGTGGTATTAAACCATTATGAAATTTGGTAAATACTTGGAGGCACGGCAGTTGGAGTTGCCCGAGTATTCAAGTCATTTTATCGATTATAAAGGTTTAAAAAAATTGATCAAACATCTAGCGGTACCTTTGGCACAAGCACAAACCAAGCAAGACCAACTGACGTTGGATGATGTCGACGAATCTGTGATTTTTCAAAGATTACAGGAGCATAAGGCGTCATTTTTCTTTAAATTGGAAAGAGAGCTGGAAAAAGTGAATTTTTTCTATTTAGAGAAGGAATCAAACCTCAAATTAAAATTTGATATTTTACAATCAAGATTCAAAACTTATAAGGGCCGTGGTAAATTGAGTTCTAAGGAAGCCGTTTCTTATAAAAATATTCATGGTGGGTTAAAGAAATTCCAAAGAGATTTAGCTAATTTGGAATTTTACATTGAATTAAACAGAACAGGTTTTTCGAAGTTGTTGAAAAAATGGGATAAGAGGTCGCATTCGCATCAGAGAGAATTTTATTTAGCAACCGTTGTTTCCGTTCAGCCAGTGTTTACTCATAATGAAGTTTCCAAACTTAATGATGCTACTTTGAGTGTATTGATGAAACTGGATGATATAACATATGAAGAGAGTACAAGTTTTTATTCTGAAGGTAGTGCCGCAGACTCCCGGTTAAATCTAATTGAGACTAACTTAATGCCTTTAAGGGGTCCAAGTAATTTAGATCTTCGTGATGGCACGTCTAATAAATCTATTTTTTCTTCGAAACAGTCATCTTCTCAATTACTTGATATCGATGCAGAAATTGAAAATTGGTACATGGAAATTGTCAACATTTCCAAGTTGAAAGATATGCAGAGGAAATTAGAGATGTTGAGGGAATTTCACGTCGATAAGATTGAAAGATTTTTGGATGGAGTTATTCCAAGTAGTCGTATTGATAAAAACTTAGTCTTTAAGGATTGTTTTACCAAACTGTTTCTCTTACTGGTCGGTAGTTCTATGGATGATGTTTCTTTACATGTCTTCTTCGCAAGAGCAAAGGCTCACATAGATTTATCGTATTGCGATGAGGATGACCAGGTTTTTTCTAGGCGGAATGTTTTCCATGAAGCTGCTAATTGTTCGAGACATTTGCGTGTTTTCGTGTTTAGAGAGGCATTTTTATTGACGTCTCAAGCCATGCCTTGGGTGCTAACAAAGGAGACTTTAAGACGTCTTTTAAATGCAAAAGATTTGCATCAGCGGACTCCTCTGCATTACGCTGCAGAATTGGGTAAATTCGATGTGGTAGAACTTTTGATAAGTTCAGGCATGTTAGATACGGTCGACATCTTGGATGACGACTCTAAGACACCTCTAGTGTTAGCCATTATTGCTAATCACATAGATGTTGTTAATAAGTTGTTAGTTGAGGGGCATGCATCGGCATCTCCCGCAATCAATGAAGATGCTAAACCTCAATTTGCACCGCTGATTGTCGCATGTCGTTATAATAACTTTATGGCTGCTAAATTTTTGTTAGATATTGGTAATATCGATTTGAGTAATTTGACTGATCCAGAAGGGTTGGGAGTTTTACACGTCGTGGCAAAAGAAGGTGGTGATGCACAGTTGATTGAGTTGTTGGTCCACCATGGTGCAGATCCAAATAGCGTAGACAGTTTTAACAAATGGACACCGATCTTTTATGCTGTACAGGAAGGACATGCTGAAACGGTCCATGAACTTTTAAACCACGGTGCACGTATGGACATAACGGATGAAAATAATTTGGGTACAATCTACTATGCAATTTGGGAAGGACATGTAGACGTTTTAAATGTTCTTTTACAAAGAGTCGACCAGCGCTATGAGACAGGAGAAAAACGGACTGCAATTCTTCAATCAAATACGCCATTTTCTAGATCAATGAGCCCCAGCAATTCGTTAAATGATATTCCTGATTTCACGCTACCACCGCCGATAATTCCGTTGCGGAAATATGGTCATAATTTCTTAGAAAAGAAAATTTTTGTTAAACTGATGATTAGATCTGGTTCAACCGCTATTCATTTCAATAAAGGTGAGGAGTTTATACTCTCGTCGCCAGGTAGAATCACTTTAACTTCCAATTTACCAGATATTATCCCACGTAATATAATTTTCCCCCTAATGGAAGAAGATGATGGTGAGGTTGTTTTCCAGGTCGATAGCTTAGAAGACTTTTGCATTGATTTTGAAGTGTTCCCAGCCTTTGGTACAAGGATAATTGCAAAGACTACAGCTATGTCAACGGTCTTTAACTACAAATTGGCCAATGGCGCTTCCTGTATATCTCTGCCCTTATTTGATACTAGACTGATCAATGTCGGAACATTGACCTTTGATTATCAGATAATTTTTCCCTACAGCGGTAAACCCTTAGAGATTACAAAGTATGACACGTACTGGAAAACCGCTGGTGGCAATGATGTTGATTCCGGTAGGGATGGTCATAGAGTGGTCACGTCGTCGTCGCTGAATGGTAGTTTTATCAATGTTACCGTTTGCGTTCTGAATGATGGTACTATAATTGCAGCACCTAATGCGTTTTTCGAAGTTAAAGGCGCAAGGTTGTTTTTTAACGATTTGAGTAAAAATCAGCTGGAAAAACTGTGTGGGTATCAGTTAGATGAAATGCCTTTGATTGAAGATGTTGAAGAGTTGAAGCAGATTTTATCATCACGTATTGTACTTCTTTCGGAAGTCCTTAACAAAGTTCCACCATCGGTCCAATTAGAAATTCAAGTTTGTTTTCCAACAAACCTTGAAATTGAAGAAATTCCCGTTAAGATTAGTCCCTTTGTCGATTTGGATGGTATAATCGATCATGTTTTGTTATTGGTTTTTGAACATGTTAGATATTTACGCCATTCAGGTCAAAATATACGTTCCATTGTCTTCAGCTCTTGCAATTGGCAAGCTTGTAGCATTTTAAATTGGAAGCAGCCTAATTTCCCAGTTCTCTTCCATATGAAAGGTTTAAAGCGTGAAAATGGTTTATTCGTAAAAGACACTCCTCATAATTTAATAGATTTGGCGGTTGATCCAACAAAAATTGATTTTTTCAAGGATAGATCAAGGGGGATACATCAGATCGTGAGCTTCGCAGCTAACAATAACTTATTAGGAGTAATTGTACCTTACGATTTACTCAAAATTTGTCGATTATTGGTCGGTGCTATTCAAGGTCAAGGTTTGTTGCTGGTTGGATCTGTAGAGGATAACCGACAAGAAGCTTTAGAAGATGACGAAATTAACGGTGTGCACACAAAGTATGAGTTGGTCTTTAATAAAAGCATAGATATGTAGTGGGAGAAACAGAGTGAGGTGAAGAAAAAATATAAAAATCAATGGCATAACGGATAGAAGATGCAGGCATAGAACATACTATATAATGACAAATATTAATGTTAATACTAATACGAAATTGGTGATGTTGATATTTCGGAATCATGAGATGTTATGAACGAAATATTGCTTTACTTCATCGTTCACCGCAAAGTCAATTGCTTTGGAGCCATCAGCAGCTTCTAAGTCAGGATCGGCACCATATTTGACCAGTAAAACAGCAACATCACCGTTACCTTCTGCCAATGCATGGAATAACGGAGTCCATCCCTCAATATCGTTTCTGTTGAGTGGGCTGCCCGCTCGACATAACATGTCGATCATACCCATAGATCCAATAGAAGCCGCACGATGTAGAGGTAGTTGAGACCTCTTATCCTTAACCCTTACAGATGCACCATTCTCCAGTAAAAACTCACAAATTCTTGGATGTTTTTTACTGACGGCCAAATGTAATGCAGTGATACCTTGATTTGTAGGCAAATTTAAATCTGGCTTTGTATCAAGGGCGAAGAGTTGTTTGACTATGGTCAAATTACCCACAGCACATGCAATATGGAATGGTGTCCAACCTGCTTCATCTTTCAGCTCATTTACATCAATATCCTGCATCCTTGGAATCAGCAAGGATATTATCTCTTCATTCTGGAACGAGACTGCCCAGTGCAATGGTACTCTGCCATCGGAATCCCTTTTGTAAACATCCTGTGGTACTACATTAATGACTTCTTGGGCCTTACGAAGATTGCTATTCATACATGCTTCATGGAGTGGTAAATCCATTGTTAGTCGATTCACAGTCTTTACTATGGGCTGCCTTTATTCTCCCTATGTATGCTTTCGCATGTGTTTGTTGAAAGTCGCTTCATCTCATCTCATCTCATGTTAAGATAGATGAAATTTCAACGCTAATTTCTTGTGAAGAAAAGGAGATACTCTTGAAACTACAAAACTACCGAAAAGATCAAATCAAAGACATTGAAAGGTACAATGAATAGGCCAGGAGACTTCCAGAAATTTGCCAAAGTGTTTCAGCAACAGTTGTCCCGTGTTCAACAGAGTGGTGGTGGACGTGGTCGTGGTGGTCCACCAAATACCCCTCGTGGAATGCTTGGTGCTGCAGGTGCATTACTAGTTTTTGGTGGTGGTGCATTTTTCTTCAATAATGCCTTGTTTAATGTTGATGGTGGTCACAGAGCTATTGTGTATTCACGTATTGGTGGTGTTTCCCCAAGGATTTATCCTGAAGGTACCCACATCGTATTCCCCTGGTTTGAAACCCCAATAGTTTACGATGTGAGAGCTAAACCACGCAATGTTGCATCCTTAACTGGTACGAAGGATCTGCAAATGGTTAGTATCACTTGTAGAGTTCTTTCACGTCCGGATGTCGCTCAATTACCAATAATTTATCGTACGCTAGGTCTTGACTACGATGAAAGAGTTTTGCCATCGATTGTCAATGAAGTTTTGAAGGCTGTCGTTGCACAGTTCAACGCATCCCAATTGATCACCCAAAGAGAGAAGGTTTCCAGGTTGATTCGTGAAAATTTGGTTCGTCGTGCAAGCAGGTTTAACATCTTCCTTGACGATGTTTCCATTACCTATATGACCTTCTCACCAGAATTCACGGCAGCTGTCGAATCAAAACAGATCGCACAGCAAGATGCCCAAAGAGCTGCATTCGTCGTCGATCGTGCCCGTCAAGAGAAGCAGAGTCTGGTCGTTAAAGCTCAAGGTGATGCAAAGTCTGCAGAATTAATCGGTGAAGCCATCAGGAAATCAAAGGACTACGTCGAGTTGAAAAGATTGGATACAGCAAAAGATATTGCCCAAATTCTAGCCCGTTCTCCAAACAGAGTCGTTCTTGACAATGAAGCACTTTTGCTGAACACCGCGGTCGACAGCAGATCGAAGTAATTATAATAATCCTGTATTTAAAATAATAATAAAAATAAAAAAAATAAAAAAAAACGAAAAACCTAAAAACCTAGTATAATTTTGGTATTGTTGTTATATTCCTATAGTTAGTTTGGTAAGTACTTTGTGTCAGCCCTTTTACCAGTCCTCTTCACTTTCTTTCTTCGAGAATTGCAATTTAGTAGGATTCGATTTTGTCTTGAAAAGCTTCGATCTATGATCGCTCAATTTTTGTGAGCATGGTGACAGTAATCTATCCGTTGGTGATGCAAACTTGCTTCTGACCAATCTTGATTTAGCGACTTTGTAGGCATTTTTTTTAAACATCGACCTGTGCAATGATGTAGATGGATGTGAAACCGTCTTGGTAGTGTTTTCCATACTGATTTCGAATCCTTATAGGTTTAGGAGGAGATGCAGGACAAATTCAGAGTCTACAAACACTCTCAAATGTGAATCGTAATAAACTGGGTTGACTTGTAAGATCAGATCAAGTCAGATCAGATCAATTGGTCAATTGGATATAAATCAAGATCAAAAACAAAAAAAATAAAGTGAAATGGAATACAAGTTTCTGATAGAAATAGTATGGAACCAGCTATGACGAATGCTAATGCCACAAATTTGATCTCAAGAATGGAAGGGATTAGTTTCTATGTTAAAGTTTTTTCTTCGTGGTATTTTATACTGCTATATAGTGGTGAAACTAATAATTATTCCATCGATGGAAAAGAAAAAAAAGCTTGTTAACCAAAAGGGGTGTTTCTATGCATGAGAGGCATGTTTATATACTTCCTTATATGGAAGTGTAAGCGATCGTGTTGTCCCAAAAGGGATTTGTGGTTGCTTTTCAGGAGAAATGGGGTGGTGTTTTGATGGTAGCTGCAACCGAGGTTGTTTTGCACGAAATCGGTTAATGTTTTGCAATTGTGAAACAACATCTAAAACAAACATAAAACGAAAACAAATAGAACACGTGATAGGAGATCGAGATTGTAAGCAAATAGAATGGTACCAGATGCTTTCAGTATGCTATAGTCTAGAGAAGAGACCTAAAGAGCTAAGGAAGTGAAGAATACATAAAACGCTACATATGACTAAAGCCTAATTAGGTCTTTTCGTAAAACACGATAAGAATAACAAATCATGTGATACGAAAACTTCCGTATTAAACGACAGGGTCGCGTTTTTTCCACGAACAAGCAAAGAAAAAAAATTACAAAAAAATTTCGACGACAGATCCGTATTGAAACATATCGAGTGGATCAAATAAACAGCAGAATACGCCAGGAATACTGCTATAAACATTTGGGAGAAAGTATTTAAAAATATTGCTTGGCAATTGATCTGATAGGATTGTTGGTTTAAAAATAAACAAAGGACGATTGGTTACACATCCTCTCTGATTGATTGATTGATTTTTTACTAGATCCATTGGAGATCCAAAGACAGTACCCCCCCAAAAAAAAAAAAAAAACAGTCTTAGTTTTTACGTGCAATGAACGTTTTAAAAAAGAAGTGGAATGAGTTGATGTACTCATTGAATTCTGAGGATCATTATGCTGAATACGATCCTCGTGATCCTGTTTCATTTAACATGGGCCGTAGAGTTAATAATGCATCGAGAGTGAGATTGACAGCAAGTACAGATGAGTTACATGATGAAGAAATGGGATTTGGTATGGATGACGGTGGTGAAGAGATAAACATTGACGAATTTTCTTCAAGTGACAACAGCGGTGTTAGTGAGACTCTGCTTGCATGGAGACATATTGACCTTTGGTCGACTGAACATAATCCCGATCTAAATGCAACATTAGGTGACCCATGTACTCAAAATGATATTAGCAATGCTGAAGAGGACTTGGCTGTTGCATTCCCATCTGCTGTTAAAGTTTCGTTTAGAGTTCATGATGGACAAGAAGATTTAGAATCATTAGCGGGAACTTCAGGTTTGATCTACGGATTGCAACTAATGTCCTTAGATCAAGTTGTTGAAATGACAGAAAAATGGAGAAGTGTTGCCAAGGGGATCATTAAACAAGCGCAAGCGTCTGCTGCCGCTGTTGCTGCTGCCCAACAACAACAAGAAGTTTTGTTACAACAGCAACAACAACAGCAGAAACAAGGAAATAACAGACAACAGCAAAGTATACAGACTCTGCAATATCAACAAAAGTTAAGAGAAAAAAATTTGAGGACTTCGTTATACCCAACCTGGGAAGATCCAAGAAGGAGACAATTTAAATTACCAAATATTCCAGAGCAAAGATCCGTTCCAGTAAATTGTATACAACCAGTTTATGCACACCCGGGTTGGGTTCCATTGACGACTGACCATGCTGGTAACCACATTGCAGTGGATTTAGCTCCAGCACCTGGTGGTAAATATGCTCAAATTATTATCTTTGGTAGAGACTTTGATACGAAGTACGTTATTGCTGATAATTGGGGTGATTTCCTTTTGATGTTTGCGAATGATTTAGAAGCTGGTAACTGGTACTTGGTTGATGATAGTGATGATTTCTTATCTGGAGAGGGTGAATTGGTGTTTAGAGACAAAAAGACTAATGGTCCAGTGTTGGATTATTTGGAAGTCTTGAAAAGAAGAGCAGTTCATAGAGCGAGAGAATTAGCTCAATCTCAATCTGAATCTCAAACCCCATTGAATGAAAACTCCCAGTCACAACAACAAGAAAACGGCCGTTCTTTTCTAGATGATAATTCTTTGGAAGATTCCAATAATACCGTAACACATAAGGACTTACCGGAATTCGGAGATTTAGGTAAGGAGTCCTTGCAAAAAACACCAGAAAGCTCGAATACTAAGGTGACGGAAGTTAGTAAAGAACCAGTAAAGGAAGAACCAAAGAAGGAAGAACCAGTAAAGGAAGAGCCAGTAAAGGAAGAGCCAAAGAAGGAAGAACCAGTAAAGGAAGAGCCAAAGAAGGAAGAGCCAGTAAAGGAAGAGCCAAAGAAGGAAGAACCAGTAAAGGAAGAACCAAAGAAGGAAGAACCAAAGAAGGAAGAACCAAAGGAAGAAAAGCCAAATAAGAACGAATCGAAGAAGGAAGAGAAATCAGAAAAAGAGACTAAGTCCCAACAAAAAAACAAAAATTCCCAGAATGGCAAGGACCCTATTGATTCTTCAAAAAAACAAGAACCAAAAGCCAATGAATCTAAGCCAAACGAAGAGACAGTTGAACAAAAGTCCAGTGGACAAAAATCAGATAAAGAACCGAAGGATGAGATCAATGGTTTAAAGGAAGAATTTGAAAATGTAGATTTGTAAAAAAAATACTCTTCAAATATTTAAGTCCCATATCCATTATAGTTGTTACTATTGTTATCATTTTAATCTTTTTAGTACCTGCGTATGCATTTTCGGTTTGTAATGTAAATTTATATCCTTTACTATTATTTTTATTATTATTATTATTACTATTTTTCCGTTTTGTAATAAACTATGCTCACCTCATTAATGTAGTTCATGATACCAGTTGAATATTTACAAATTTGCTTTATTTAACTACCATATTATCCTCTGCAGGAAAGGTTCATCTTCCCAAACAACGGGACGATTTTTAAATATGTAGAATGTGAAAACATTGATCACCATGAACCAAAAAAATTCTAACGCCAATCTTTTGGTTGATGATACTGTTATTGGAGGCGAACCCTGTGGTGCTGGCATCACTTCTCCCCACAACGGTTCTGCATTACAAGTTAAAAACAGTCTCCAAAACATGTATGGCAAGATGTAATAACGTGGTTCAAATAACGGTGATGGAACAATTGTGACAAAAGTGCACAGTATCAAAGCTGTCCATGAAATGTGAGTTAATTGTATCGGTAGATCGACAGGGTCTTTGATAGGAATTGGTGCCACATTTTCAAAAACCATTTCACTTGGCCTCATAGTTTCGAAATATGAATAAGTTGCAAAGTGGTAAACGGGGGACATCATTAGGTATTTTACCAATTTACTTGGATTCCCCAAAAACCTTTTAAAAATGTAGAATGCGAAATGTCTATTGTCTGCCAAAATAAATGGATGCACTTTACTGAAGAACCTAATAATTATCATAATTCCCAAAATTTCCACTAGATATTGAAATGGATTTCTCAGTAGCCTGTTCTTGTAAATTTTTAAAAAGGTTGACGAGAACCATAGTGGAGCGCTGAAAAACGCAATGAACATATAACAATAGAAGAGCTGGGCCAAATGGAATCCAGCAGAATGGTTAGATTTATCACCCAAGGTGATCGATCTATTCCAAACTAAGTAAAGGAGAAATCCTAGGAAATTCACCAAGTATGGTAGCACTAAGGCCCCAAACTCATCAATGGAGTGGATGAAGAGTTTCAGATAATTGTTAAAATTATGAGAGTTGAACTCTTTTTGAATAACTGCTCTCCTTTCAATAGCAACAACCATAATGAAAGCTGTCCACACTATATTTGTCTGCCTAAACAAACAGCTAAGTCCTGCCAATATGCTGCTAGCCCATAAACTTCCATTTGTGCCAAAGGGCAGCGTTAAGACACATGTAAGTGACTGTAAAATGAATATTGTGGACCAAAGATCAGTGTAGTACAGATAGTAAAAACTTGCCAATAATGGAAAACCCATTAGTGCAACTGGCCAAAATCCAATCGCATTAAACAGGAACAATGGCCTTAACACAGTTATTGGTAGAACAACAATACCACCAAAGAGATTGACCAACCTGAGAATTGTTAAGGTGCTCCAAGATGTGAAAAACCTACACCATTTATAGTTCAGCCATCCTAACAGGTAGAGACCTGGCGGAGTCGTTATCTTAGGATTCCAAGACCTCCAATTTCCACTTATGTATTCTATAGTTTGACCAACATGGAATTTCTCATCAATAAACTCATAAGGAACTATCTTACTAGTCACATAGCAAAACGTTATGATGAAGTAAATCAATAAAATGATGTATAGCAGTAAGTTCAATACGAAGCTCAACACAACTTCAGTTTGCAAATCTCTCTGTACACCAGGTCCAATTATCTGCGTAACTCCCTCAATAACAGTCTCATCGTCTCCCGGCTTCTCTTCACTTCCAGCATTAGTAGCAACCATCACAAATGACAAATATATGGAAACTATGGAGGTTCACTTTTGGGCAATTTGTTATACCATTTGCACTTTATCATTACAAGTGAAAAATTTCGTTCGGCCCTTTAAACATCATTGCAAATCACAAAGTTTGAAGCCGTATCTTCAAGATCCTCAACGTTGCCATCAAGAGTGTCATCCGGTGGGAAAATTTGACATGCAATGAATGGACTACTACTGGTACTTCTAGTCTATATTATGGTATGGCGACCTCGACCTTGCTATTGTTTGAGAGAGGAGGACAGAGAAGACCTGCCAATGGTATCAGAACAAGTTCAATATGGGGTGCGATCTCAAAGGGATCTTATGATAAACGTTACTATTGATCAATTACCTATGGTTGGTGTTAACATATATGATTCGCTCTTCAAGGACGGCAGAAACAACGATACTACCGCACTAGTGAGTTTTATGGAATTAATGCAACATGGTGTGCAAAGTTTTATAGTGGATTTAGAACAGAGACGCAATCAGTGGATGCTGAAGAAGAGTAATGTATCATTTTCCAAATTTTTAAACGTATTCCAGTCGCATGTAAACACTAGCGATGATAATTTATCGGCCAATATATTGGTTTTGTTATTGAGGATTTCACCTGGAAGTAATAATATTACTGAGAAAAGACCAAGTTCTAATTTAACAAGTATTTTAGATCAGAATTTGGATAGACAAAGAATTTATACACCCAATGATTTAGTGCTTGACCGAAGTTCTGGTCAGACTTTCAATACTTTTGGTGTCGATAACGTTGGCTGGCCAACGTTAAATACCTTTCTATACAATGAGAGAAAGCGTGTGGTATTAGTGGAAATCACCAGAAGTCTAGTGTATCGAAATACCCCGTATATTTTTGATGGTTCATCAATTTTACACTTGGATCCGGGAAACGCAAGTTTGGGATTACCAACAACAGTTGACAAAATTCAAAATTTATCCACAATCAGTTGGAGATTCTTAGAGGCTTCCTTTACTGCTTCTGACATTAAGCAATACCTGGACATTGGTTATAATCCAATAATAACAAATGAGTACAATAGAAACAACTTTGGGGATATCTCTCAATTATTAAATATTACTCTTTTATGGTCATGGCAACCCAATCAACCACGCATTTTACAATCCAGCAGAAAGATTCGTAAACATGAGTTGACTGCCTATAACTGTGCTATACTCCGTTATACATTTACAAATTTCTCAGCATCATGGACTGTAGAAAATTGTTATGCGAAACACAAAGGGCTTTGTAAAAGTAAGCATCACGATTTTGTTTGGGTGATCAGTAAAAATCGAGATAATTATTTTGAATTTGATAAACCTTCTGAATCTAAATGTCCGGATGATTATTATTTCTCTCTACCTAAGACGCCACTAGAACAATTGGCGGTCGTACAATATTTGAAAAATATTTCGACAGAAGATACTTCGATTTGGATTGATATGAATTCTGTTTCTGTTAATGATTGTTGGGTTACTGGTGGACCCCAAGCAACATGCCCCTATCAGCGTGCAGTCTCTAAGAGGAATTTTGTCGCTATGCTTACACCAGTAACAGTTTGTTCATTTGTCATTCTATGTGTGGTCTTTTATTTAAACATATTACGTGTCCCCATTCACAATAATAGAAAGAGTTGGAAGCGAATTATCAATGAAGTTTCCAAATGGGAGATGGACGGCGTCCCATCATAATTGCATCATAGCATTTAACCATAAACCATTAGACTTTGAAATGTTTTTTTTTCATTCTTCCCTTCAAAAAAGCAGTACCTTCCTTATTTTCATTTTCAATTTTATTTTCGTTCCGGTTCATTTTTTATTATTGTTTTATTATTGTTTTGTTATTGTTTTCAGTGTTCTCATAGTGTATTTTTTTTATTTATTTCTAATGTTTTAACAATTCATTATTCCATCAATATATTCATTTATACTTATATGAAGGTTTCTTTATTGGATTAGCATATCTCAAAACTTTGCGAGTCAACCTTTTCCTTTTGAATAATTCATCAACTAAAAATTCGCCTTGCACGGATAATCGTAAACCTCTCTCAGATGCCCATTTTTCAACATCATAATCTACTTGCCATTTTGAATTGTCATCATATAACCACGTTTTGGGCGGCAAAACATCACATAAACTATCAACACCAGGTGGCGGCTTTTGTAGTTTTCTGTAATTGTCCAGTGGATCAAATACTTGATTAGAGATTTTGAAGAAATTCCAGTGTTTTGGCGTTATACCTTGTTCATAAATCTCAAAAATCTCCACAAACCTAACTTCTGGTGGTTCATCAAGGATCACGTCGTATTCCCCTGAACGCTTCACGGCTTTCTTATCAATACGAATAGGGCCTTTGTTGAAAATCTTGATAACTCTTGGTAGGATCTTAGGATGAGTAACAATCATGCTAAACCATATTACAAAACTTATCACTAAACTCCAACTGATTAATGGCGAGATTAAACCCAAAACACAAAATGCAACAAAATATGCCAGAAACAGGAGTGTTGAATACCTTTCATCTTTAAAACCTGCAGTACCATATTCAAATTTTTCCAAAAAACCTAGAAATGACAGAAGAGAAGTAGTTGCACTCTGAAAATCTCTCAGATTAGCGATAAATTCTACTCCATTGTTAACATTTTCATCCTTACCAGATTCAGCATTTACGCCACGTGGATCAAACCTTGGAGGTGGTCGAGAGTTTCTACTATTTCCACCATTCGTTAAATCTTCGAGTAACGAGTTACCATTGATTCTTCTTATCGGATATAAAGTTCTCAGAGGATGTCTTCCCATATAACCGGGAACCATCATTACATACATGATGAAAAGTAGAGGAAACATCAACAAACACATTGGGTTAAAGCAGATCATTGTCAATAGGATTAACATTACTACCGTTCCAGACGGGTTTCTCCATGTGAGCAATCTAACAATAGAATCTTGAGTTTCGAACACTCCTCCCATTTTGGCCGTAAGATCTTTTAAATTTTGAGTTAATTTTGTAGCAGATACTGTCTGATTCCTCAGTCGTCCCTCTTCAGAGTTTAATTGGAAAAGATGCTCTCTCTCTGGTAATTTTTCAGGTACCATCTTGGAAATTAATTTCTCTACGAATATATCAATGAAGTGTTGCCTTGTCTTTGACTCAATTTTGCTGGCATCTTGATCTTCATCAGTTTCAGCACAGGAAGTGGGCGATTCACTGTGGGCATCCTGTCTAAAATTCTCATCTTTCCAAAATTCATCTGAATTTTCTGTAATCCCTTCCAATGTGGGCTCTTCTTTCTCTTTCATAGGTTTCAGCTTTTCTAGAGATGCGTTAAATAACGAACTAGCAACACCATGTACTACTTCCAAATTCGGGAGATTACTTGGCTTTTTGGGTTCACCATTAACTAACGCTGCTACAGCAGCTGTAGTATCAGCCACCATCAATGAATCCAGCACCTTCTCATACCTCTTGGAGAAATATGTCTTCACAAGCTCTCGTTTCCTTGGAGCACTCATTTCTATTGAATCTCTCCTCTTTGAGAACCAACCAGCGATGCTCAGGGCCTTATTCTTCTTAACATATCACTGAGTTTTTAAAACTCTAAGTATTGCATCTCATCTTGATCTTTTCTTTTATCTACATATTTAGCCGTACTTCGTCATTAAGGTAAAAAAAAAGGTAAACCAAGGCTACAATTTACTTTGAACTTAGATTTTTTTTTTTAAAAAAAAAAAATACATACACACATATTTTTGGTTGTTGAACTACGAAATTTGGTCGGAATTGCTCACCGAATCAATTTTTCATGGTGATCACCTTCAATCCCCTCTACATATTCTATAATATCTGAACCGTAGAGTCCACTTTCTTGGGCTTCATTAATCACATCTTCTTTATCATTCCAGAGCTCGTAAAACCTTATGGTTTCATCGTTAGTGGCAACGCAAATAGATGTCATTGCTGGCGAAGAGACAGCACTAAGTACCCTCAGTGGACTCGAAGTACGAACTTGGGTCAAGGCAGTTAGCTGTGGATAGGAATAAAGTGTAATTAAAATGGGATCGTCAATATCACCGAACCCAAAAGTTGCTACAATTTGTTTATAACGAGTTGACCAAATAAGTGAAGTAACTTGGCCTGAAGTTTGGATTTCATTTAAAAGGGTTCCAGTGGAAGTATGCCAAAATTTGATAGTTCTATCTTTGCTACCACCACCTGTTGCCAGCAGAGATTTTGACCAGGGACAAAATGCAACAGCTTTTACTGCAGCTTTATGTGGTAGAATAAAATTTAATTTTGGACGTTGCACATTGGAAATGTCCCAAAGCGTACAAGTGTTATCATTGCCGCCCACGGCTAAAAGATCAGTATCTTCATTCATCGAAATGCCTAATAAAAAAAAATGAAAACAAGGAAAAAAGTTAGTAAGATGTCAATATATTTTCTTCTTCGAAAAAGGGTATTCTTTTCGTCTTCTCTTCGTCTAACGTACCGCAAACCTGTTGAGCATGAGCTTGAAATTTAGCCAAACATTCTAATGACCACGATTGTAAATTTAAATTTTCGTAACCGTTAATTTCAGGATTAAAGCCGACTGGATTTTTTCTAATTCTAACGATCAAATAGCTAATATCACCACATTCTTCACCTATTAACAACTTATCTTCGAACGATTTAGTATACCATTGAACACAACTAACTCCTCTTAATGTCATCGATTGGTATTCAAACAAAGGTTTAGGTGTCATACCAGTATGCTTATACCCCTCTAAACATATCTTTTGATCATACAATAATAACCTACCTTGCTTAGTGCCAATCACAAACAACATGTTTTTAGGATTAAATGAGACACAAGTAACCACGTCTCTTTTACTATGCAAATAATCATGATTTAAAATAGGGATTGCTCCTTGAGAATCTGACCAGATGTAAACTGAACAACCTAGCCCAACGATGACATTATCTGTTGTCTTGGACCATGAAATCAAATTCGAGTAGAAATCATTGCGAAGACACGGCGCATCCAGTACACGATATGGGATATACGACTTAATCCTCTTTGAAGGTCTTTTCAATAAAGAGTTGTCCTTGACAAAAGAATGACTTTGATTCATCTTAGAGAAAGCTGATATAGCCAAATAAACCATTGCTCTTCCTGGCGGTAAAGCCGTTAACAACGGATCAACTGCCAAATAGTGATTAGAACCCAATCCATGGAAACTATCATTAGAATTACTGCTATCTTCACCTACACCACCACCACCACCACCACTGCTGGTCTCCATCGAAGTGTTCGGCGTATTAAACGTCAGTACCCGCTGAGGTGACTGAAATCCCAATGAATCCGCAATAAACTCCCTATGTCTCCTCTGTTCGTAATGCAATAGTGATTGATCCTGTGAATTTACAAGAGAACTTTCTTCACTACCCCCAACACCACTATCTTGTCCTCGTCTTGGCGTCGTCGATACAGTTCCCCTGTTTATCGATTCGTAATTACCTGTATTCCTCAAATCTGTGAAAAATTCAGGTGACGATAATCTTTCTGGAGATGGACTTCTATCTAGCAGCTCTGGCTCTTCCAAGTCAAACCTCTTCAATGATGGCGATGCCCTATAAGCTCTTTGAGATGTCTTTTGAGGAATAAACCGATCAGGAGCCCCATTACCGCCCAGCTTTTTACGTGGAAGTAGCTTTAACTTTTTAAACTCGTTTTTTGAACCGTTACCTGTCGTCGAAGGTCTCTTGAATTGCTGCATTGATCAATATGTCTATTCTTTTACCAATACTTTGATAGCGACTAGCTTTTTCTGTTGAACTATTTGGTTTTTAATAAGGCGGAATAGGCCTTACGATGGGTGTAAGTAAAATAAAATAATATATATAAAAAAAAAGAAATAGATAAAGAATCTTTTATCCAAGCAATGTGTATCTAGCAACCTTGCTTCAATTTTTCATCCAATTGACGGCAAAACAAATGCAAATAGTGATTTCTCTAGCTGGGTATTTCATTTTTTATCTTCTTTAATATGATATTTTGTATTTAAATATTTAAATAGTACTAGTTCACAAACATTTTTAGTGACAGCGACAGAAGAAAATGGCAGCGGTGATGAAAATGAAAAAAAATAAAAAATTGGGTAGAAATACCACTGTCTTGATAAATGGATCCCTTAGCTTTGCGTCGTTCATCTTGCTTTGCTGAAATTCTGTACTATCCAAAACATACTGTTTGTATGCGACTGGAGTTGGTTTCAACGTCACATTTGAACTCATCTAGTCTGAATTACAAGGTAATCTGCTTATTATATTAGAATTTTGCAAAAAAAAAAAAGACAAAAACAAATAAATAATATATAAAGCTAATCCAATCCTCCCAGTTCAATTGATATAAGCATTATCGCCCTGAGACCCCTTCGTTTCCCTTACCCCAGACGATTTTCCACACGTGATGGTTCCCAAGTGACTATGGCCCTACGATATCAAGATCTTGACTAGAAACCAAGTACAAGTAAGAGGTCGACGAACTGTGAAAGGATCAAGAGGAAGAGTGGTAGATGAATAATGAATGTGAGGCATGCAATTGTAGAGAATACTGCTCAAAGACCTGCGAGGTTTCTACAGGTTTCTTTCAATCAGGACGATTCGTGTTTTAGTGCTGCCACAGAAGATGGATTTTTGATCTATAATACTGATCCACTTTCATGTAAACTAAGAAGGAAGTTTGGAGATTCGAGTGGATCTAAGGGGAGTGGTGCAGGTGCAGGGATAGGACTCACCAGGATGCTTTACCGTACAAATTACACGGCGTTGGTTGGTGGTGGTAAGAGGCCGAAGTATCCATTAAATAAATTGGTAATCTGGGATGATCTGCAACAAAGAGAGAGTGTTGTTTTGAAATTTATGTCACCTCTGAAACAGGTGTTTTTATCGAGGGTTCACATTGTCGTCGTGTTAGATTGTAGTGTGGAAGTATTCCAGTTTCAACCAAATCCCAAGAGAATTTGTCCATCATTGGATATTTCACCACAAGGACCAGTTGATTTCGTTGTTGGATCGCAGATTCACAGAAAATCTTCACAAGAGTTGTCTGACTCCTCAGTTACCAACAATAACCCTTTACCACAAGGTATAAATGGTATGCTTGCGTTTCCGTCAGCAAGAAGCACGGGACAAGTACACATTGCAGATTTGAGTAGATTGAAGCACAACGATCAAAATCCTGATGGGACTCAATTGTTACCAACATCGATTATAAAGGCACATAAGACTCCAGTCAGATTTTTAAGACTTAATCATCAGGGCACGATGGTTGCAACTTGTTCGATTCAGGGAACCTTGATTCGGATCTTTAGTACTCACAACGGTTCATTAATCAAGGAGTTCAGGAGGGGTTTAGATAGAGCTGACATTTATGATATGGCATTCAGCCCGAAGGGAACAAGATTAGCAATTGTCTCTGACAAACAAACTCTGCACGTCTTTCAAATTTCGACTAAAGAATTTCATGGTAATTCGAACGCTAATGACGAACTTAGTAAAAACAAAATGCATGCATTGAAAAATGTTGTACCATCCAGTTGGAAACCGAAGTACCTAGACTCAGTCTGGTCAATGTGTAGTGTTCACCTGAAAAACCCAATGATGAAACGTAATGGGATAGATCCACAATTCCAACAGGATCGTTGTAAGATTGGTTGGTGTAGAGATGGCGGCGACAATCACAACAATGATTTTGACGAAGAAGATAGTATCGTCTTGATTTGGCAAAATACTGGTATTTGGGAGAAATATGTCATTTTAGAAAAAGAACAACAGAGTAAACAACAAGAACATGTATTTTCCGCTCATGAAACTTTAAGAGGTGATGGCAATAAAAGTAATAAAACACAATGGGAATTGGTAAGGGAATCATGGAGAGAACTCTAATTTTTCTCTCTCTTTTCTATGTACAGGATAATAGACAATAAACAACAAAAAAAAAGAATAATCTAACGACTTTACTCCTTCAGCTGTTCTATTAGTACTTTTCGATGCAAGTCGTCTAAGTGACAACCGTGTAAATTACGCTTAAACTTCATGCAATCTTGAGCTTGGTTAAATGCCACATAATAAAGGGTACGTCCTGTAATCTCATCCCAGTACAATTTAAAACAATGCTTAATGTCATAAAACCAAAACTTATCCATAACATGAATAGGCTTTGTCTCTAGTGGTAAATTCCATATAAGAGCAGATTTTCTTTCAAATGGTTCAACAATCCGCGTTAATTCGTTTAAGTCTATATCACCGACAGACTCTTTCCTTCTTTTCACCATTTCAAAGTATGTTTCTGAAGAATCATATGCCGCCAACAAGTTATGAACGTAATTCGCATAATTACTACCGATCATATCACCAATACGCAATGGATTAAACTTAACTCTGACTCGGTTTATCCTACTGTTCACAGTATTTTGCATGTACCTCACCATAGAATCGTGATCTTTGAATACAAGAACATATTGATCTTTGAATTGAAAGAACTTTGGATCTCGAGCTTTGATCAGTTCAAAATCCGTTCCACCACTGGCCTTTGAGTTGAATAACACACCAGGTTCCAAGTGTCTAAAATCATCCTTAGTTAATGATGGATTATAGCTTCTATATTTCAATGCTGTTGATTTTATCACATCGGGTCTCCATATAGATGCAGAAGTTCTTTCATTTAACGAATTTGCCACACCTACCATTCTACCCTCTTTCAACTGAGCCAAAACACGTTTCAAAGCATCTCTAGAAGCCATGATTTGCAACCAACCCACGGAGGCTCACTGCTGATGGATAGTTTTCCAACTTTCAACCTCGTAGATGCCCATACGAGTACTTTAATGGGTATACCCTCCGTTAAAACTTCATATTACCCGCACATGAAATTGTAATATATAAGGACAAAAAAAAAAAAAAAAATCCAACAATGTTCTTCTTAACACTAGCTATTCATTTCATAACTCACCAAGCCAGACGATGGAGATCAACGTCAAGAAGGACTTTTCAGAGTCTAACTTATAACGAACATGGTTCTTGCCTTTTACCAGAGCCATCCGGGCGTTGTCTCACCCAGGTAATGCTGCATCTCTGGCTTCGCTTTATTTTTTGGAACCTTTTCATCCAGAGTTCTGGTTTTATACCAGTCTTTGGAATCATTGAAATCTTTTGAAATCTCATGAGTTCATGGATTGATTTCAATGGCTTAAATTAAATGTTAAAGGTTTTTTTTTTTTTTTTTTTTTTTTTTTTTTTTTTTTTTTTTTTTTTTTTTTTTCTTTTTGCCTTAACTTTACATAATACGATGAAAAGAACAGTAGGTAAATAAATAAATAAATAGATAGTGTCCATTCAATGGACTATAGTATCCGGTAGTTGAAATGGTAAGGACGAGGAAAAATCAGTTGCGGATGCTCTGAGAAAGGACTTCCCTGGCCAAATTCAAGCATCAAGAACGCAACCCTGGGAAGCATTCGAGACTAGCTTAGCATATTTGGACAAGGTACCTCTATTGTAGCGTGGGGGTGGTGCAGTCCAATTAGCCTTACGCTCGGACATTTCTTTTTCATCGATTAGTAGGTCGATCTTGTTGTTGTTGGAATCGATGACAATTTCATCACCGTCCTTTACCAACCCAATAGGACCACCTTCAATAGCCTCAGGGACAACATGACCAATCAAGAAACCGTGGGAACCACCACTGAATCTACCGTCGGTCAACATCGCAACGTCTTTACCTAGACCATAACCCATCAAAGCGGCAGATGGCTTTAACATCTCTGGCATACCTGGTCCACCCTTTGGACCTTCATATCTAATGACAACAACAGTCTTTTCACCCTTTTTAATTTCACCTCTTTCCAAGGCATGAATAAACGCTTCTTCTTCTTCGAAGACCTTAGCTTTACCTTTGAAATAAGTACCTTCTTTACCAGTAATTTTACCGACGGCACCGCCTGGCGCTAAAGAACCGTAGAGAATTTGCAAATGTCCATTAGGATTAATTGGTTGAGAAACTTGTCTAATTAACTGTTGACCTTCAGATAGCGGGGCTGCCTTTGCAGCACGTTCAGCCAGAGTTTCACCAGTAACAGTCAAAGTATTACCATGTAAGAATCCATTGTCGTAGAGGAATTTAATGACAGCTTGGGTACCGCCAACCTTGATCAAATCCGCCATGACGTATTTACCAGATGGCTTGAAATCACCCAACAATGGTGTCTTATTGCTAATTCTTTGGAAGTCTTCAAGTGTAACCTTGACACCAGCAGAATGTGCAATCGCTATCAAATGCAAAACGGCATTCGTAGAACCACCTACTGCAATCACATAAGTAATTGCATTTTCAAAAGCTTCTTTCGTGAAAATATCGTGTGGTAAAATGTTTAACTCCATAGTCCTCTTGATAGCTGCACCAATCGAATCACATTCCGCCATCTTCTCCTTCGAAGTTGCAGGGTGTGCCGACGAATTTGGCAACGTAATACCAAGAACCTCCGCAGCCGATGCCATACTATTAGCAGTATACATACCACCACAAGACCCAGGGCCTGGACAAGCATGCGAAACCACATCTGCTCTTTCTTCTTCAGAAATTTGGTGCGAAATGTATTGACCATAAGACTGGAATGCAGCTACTAAATCAATTTCATGGGGCAACTTAGAAGATCCACAAGTAGGTGATCCTGGCAAAATAGTACCACCATACACCATAATCGACGGTCTATTATGTCTGCCCATCGCCATCATCACACCTGGCATATTTTTATCACAAGATGGAATCGAAATGTTTGCGTCATAATGTTGCGCCATCATCTGCGTCTCAAATGAATCCGCAATAATTTCTCTACTTTGCAATGAGTAACGCATACCCTTTGTACCCATCGAAATACCATCAGAAACCCCAATCGCATTGAATTGCATCGCTTTCAATCCCGCT
This sequence comes from Zygosaccharomyces gambellarensis, assembly GCA_030571545.1. Taxonomy (NCBI): domain Eukaryota; kingdom Fungi; phylum Ascomycota; class Saccharomycetes; order Saccharomycetales; family Saccharomycetaceae; genus Zygosaccharomyces; species Zygosaccharomyces gambellarensis. The sequence continues at coordinate 35,594 of JAJLXU010000007.1, forward strand.
TTATTAACTGCGTCCGCACACCTGTGGTTTAAATCCAGCAGATGCATGTTACATGGATTACCAGTCCACCAACATGACCCGACACCAACTTGTCCCTTGTTCAAATCTCCTTGTTTGAACCCAGTAGCGTAAAGCATCGCCTGTGAACCACCTTGATCCTTTGGCTCAGTAACAACATATGAGTATTTGTTAAGCTTCTTGCCCAAGTTTCTAGTGCTAGAAAAGCATCTAGAAGATCTTATCAAAAACCCCATTGCAAGAAAAGACTGATTGTCGCTCTTCACAACTATATTCACAAGATATGCAGCGCTTTCATCATATCTTGTTTTCTAATTAATTCATTGAAGATGACCTTCATCAAACCAAATTTTCACCAACTGTGCGCTTCAGGCGTAAATCCAGACAATCCGCCGTTACCGGAATATATATATTTTCTTAAAAAAAAACCGGAAAAGCACATCACCCGAACACCCAAACACCAAATAAATATCACATGATCCCAAATCTTCGCCAAAAAACAAAGAAAGGAACAAAGGAACAACGGAACAACAGGAACAACAGAAACAACAAACAGACAAATAAACAGCTACCGTTGCAACCAACAACCGACGAACTATTGCCAATCTTTCGTAGAGCCGTATACCACCCCGCTGGCTAACCAAGATGGCTGGCCTGAAAAGGACCCCAAACGCTAGTACGATTCGCGTCCATGCTTGCTATCCTTTTGTCATTCTTTTCACTATTCCTCGAGGAATCCTCGAACGCGAAATCCAGAAAAACTCCGACGAAGAAGACGCCGCGCAACATGCACGGAAAAACCCCTCCGGCTTTCGCGTTCGCGTTCTTCAGGCGGAAAAACATAGAAGAACTGCTGGGTTCATTGTTTACACTTTTCTTTAGAGAATAACGCAGCCTTTTTTTTGAAGTTTTTCAACAGAGGTTAAGTGATGATAGATTGATTAACCCAATAGTTTCACGAATACCTTTTAGTCGCAATGTCAATCAATTGAATATCGCGTCTCCTCTTTCAATCAATCGTTTGGATAGATAGAGTAAATGGATTGACGATATTCTCCTTCGCTGTTTCTGTTTGTGTAAGTCTTGTATGTTTTTTTTTCTTGTTTGCTTCTTGAGAGAATGGATATATAGACTGGATATTTTGGGAAGGGACCCTAGTTTCCCCCTTCCAGTGGTGGATTGAATGTTTGGCTATTGGTCTTGTCAGAAGGTGTTGGAAGGAATTGAATCGAGGATTTTGATAGTTTGACTCTAAGAAGTAGGAAAACCTGTTTCTTTGCAAAACTACGAATTCGTTAGAATAGTAGAAAACAAAATAAAAAAAATAATGGATGCCAATGTATTGAAGGTGGCATCCACAGTGCCGGGATGGTCTCAGGATCTATGGATTTCGAGCGAAGGTGGATTGGTTAAAAGAATTAGTAGTGATGATCTAAGTAGTGATGAAAGTGGTGGCAGCAGTAGTGGAGGAGGAGATGATGATGATGATGATAACAGTAGTAAGGGCGGAAGCGATGATAACAGCGACAGTAGTAGTGGAAGTGGTGATGGAGATGACAGTGATGGGGATTCGGTTCATCAGGATAAAACGAATGGAAGAGTTGGTATAGCAGTTGGTGTTGCAGTTGGTGTACCCGTGTTTGTCGTATTAGTAGTTCTTGGTATATTGCTTTGGGTTGTATACCGCAGGAATAAAAGAGAAGCCAAAACGGATCATGATCCTGACTTTACCGGGGATATTGAGTATCTTCCAAATGCTAATCAAATGTACGATGATTCTCATTCATCAAGTGCCAATGATGAGACCAAGGAAATGGATGATTCGGATTCATATCTGCCACCAAAGGTCAAACAAAGAATGACTAGACACGGGATTCACAGTATTGATCCATTTAGGATTCCTGAGAGGAATGATAGCACGACGATCAGAGAGTTTGGTAAACAACATGACAATGCTTATGGTCCGTACAAAATGGCTAATAACAACAACAGTAATCTAAGTTCATATGAACTGACACATCCAAGGGGTGGGCAACATCACTCTTACACGTTCAATGCACTAACTTCGAAGGAAAATGTTTATATCCACAATGCATCGACATCACGTTCGAGCAGTGTTAGTGAGGGTGGTGATGGTGACGGCGAAGATAACGATGGGGAAGAGATGAGGTCTGCCAGACAAAGTCCGGTTAAATCGGTTGTTGGTGAAGCTACAAGACATGTTGCTGAAGAAGGTAGCGGTCTTGATGCTAGTGAAAGTGGTTTTGATGACAGTCTAACTAGATCGAGGGATGCACTGATTCAAAAGAGTCGTAGCGAAGATGAACAGCAGCCGAGATCTAATGAAACCAGTCTTGAAATGGACAATAATAACAAAGGCGTGTCATCATTGAGCGCTAAGGAGGAAGAAGATATTCAAAGGATGAAAAGTGTTTATAAAGTGTACTATGAGAATAAGGATAAGGACAAGGACATTTACAACAGGGATAGGGATATTCAAATTGGCCAATACCCAGATCTGCCAACGCTGGATCCTTCGGCAGGTGACGATGATAGGCAACCAGAACCTGGGAAGTTGACATCTAGCGGTTTCTTAGGGGTCCCTGGTGTTAATCATGATGCTCAAACTCAACGTGTTGCTTCATCTATTTACTCTTCGGCACCTGCAGCAAATATTTCCCTGGAGAGGAATCAACAACAGCAGCCGCAGACGTTAGAACAGCAAGAACAGCAATTAAGACAGCAAGAGCAGCAGTTGCAATTGCAACAACAGCAGTGGCAACAGGAGCAAGAGAATTTGCACCAGCAGTATCCAATGCAACAACCAATCTACGATGCGCAATCTTACGGATCACCGCAATTCTTCTCTCAACCCTCATTTACGCCTCAACAATATGCACCATCTCAATTCTCTAATATGTCTTCACCAATGCAATATGGACCACCACCGGCTAACTACGCGTATATGCAACAGACGTCTCAGAGGGCACATCCCCAGACCTTGGAAAGTATTGATGAATTACCGACACCAACAAATCTACCTTATTCCTCATCGTCACTATCGTTGACGTCTTTCAAGATGAAAGGTAGACAGGCTGCCGCATTGCCGCCATTACAAGCTGCGGTAGTTCATGGCACTGCAGCAAATCCAATGGATCATCCTGAGATGTTTTATGCACAAAACGATGAGCCCACTCAACCTGGATCAGCATTAGCGCCATACAAGATGAGACAAAGTGTAGTTATGACAGATCCATCTCAATTAACTCTACCGGCAAACTTCAGACCCGCAGGTTCTATTAGAAACGTTAGTGGTATGAATACAAGGAATAACAGTATTACGACTCAAATGAATCCGTATTACAGACAGCAAGCTGCACACAACGCTCGTGTCAGCGGTCTTCTTGCTGACGAAGATGTTCTACACCCACCAAGTCTTGGTGGCATTCTCCCCCACAGTGGTTCTAATGAAGATTTGAGAAAGCAGCTGGGCTCCTCTCAGAACTATAAGGTTACGTGATTCAACAAGTTAGTTTAAAAAAGGAAACCTAATAGCATTAATCTTCGAAGTGGACCGACCTTTTTTATTTTATTTTTTCCCCTTCCTCTGTATAAGTAGTATAACAAACTATCTAAAAGCTGCATTAAAGAGTTGTAAAATTATTTTTATTGTGCAAAATCAAAGTCATCGATTTGGTTTCTATAACGTAGCACTGTCTGTCTAATCTTGGAGTTATCAGTCCAGGTGACATAATCTTCCAGGTTCCTCGTTACTAGATATGCTGGATCTGATATTAGATTCGGGCCCACACGAACATGACCTTGTTCAATATATTTAACGGCATCACTAACGGTCTCGGCCATCTTGAGCCTATGCATGACAACTGGCAATCTTCTACGGCATATGGCACTCACAGTAACTTTATTTTCTAGATCTGAAATCTTGGATTTAGTAGCCAGTATTCCCATAGCATATAGTTTATCCAACAGTAGCTGCTCATGTTTCCTACGAAACGGATCTTCTGGCGGTAGTAATGATAATCTGTGGGCTATACGACGTATGTCACCACATATCCTGTTGTACTTATGATAATCTTCACGATTTTGTAGGTGGTAGATTCTCATAACCTCAGTGTCTCTATGACCTTGATCCTGCTTCCAGTCGAAAAAGTCGACCTTCTTCAGCAGTTTCTGTTCATGATGCTTGAGCTTTCTAACCATTTTCTGATCTGTAGAATCAATATATGAGATTTATGATTCCTGAAACCTATTGATTCTTGTAATAAGGTTCGTTGTTGAAGTGGTGATAAAATGCGATGAGCTGAAATTTTTTTTTTTGTTCATCTAGTTTTATTCAAAATCAAGTGAAAAAAAAAAAGAAAATAAAGATAACTTCGAGAGTTCAAATCATCTTCGAAGAAACAAGAGGCTCAGGTTCGCCGATAAACTTTTCCATTCATGTCATTTATTAGTACTAGGTTCTTTTCAGTAAGCCGTCAATTACGCTCACATATTGGCAGCTCACCCGTCTATTTAGCACCAGAGACTAAATATTCTGTTTCTGCATTGAATGTTCCCAAAGTCATTAGGAAAGGTAATAAATCTTTGAAGCTATCACAGTCAGTGAGGGTGGAAGGTCCAAAAGGCCATATTACAATGGAAATGCCAGACTTTGTCAAGCTTCAAGCCGATTCTTCAGGTGGTAAACTAAACGTATCCGTATTTGACACTAATGACAAGATACAGAGATCAATGTGGGGCACAATGAGGTCTCATATCAGTAACCACGTTACAGGGGTGAGTGAAGGACATTTAGCAACTCTAAAGTTTGTGGGTACCGGCTACAGGGTGCAATTAGAGCAGGATGGTAAATTTGTGAGTGTCAAAGTCGGTGCATCAGTAATGCAAGGGTTACCAGTTCCAGAAGGTATTAAAGTAACTTCACCGGTCCCAACATCATTGATAATAGAAGGTTGTAACAAACAGCAGGTTCATCTTTTCGCGGCCAATTTGAGGAGATTCCATCCACCTGAACCTTACAAGGGTAAAGGTATCTATGTAAATAATGAGACCATCAAATTGAAGGACAAGAAGATTAAATGATCGAATCCATATGCCTGTAAATAATAACGATAATAAGAATAGCGATTCAGATGTATATGCTATTACCGGTAGTACTATGTACAACCTATTTCTCTTGCTCGATGAGCTCAGGTCATAGTGAACGATCTTGAAAAATTTGGACATCAATACCAATTATTCTCACATATGGTTTAAATAAACGTTTACAAATATGAAGTTATCACATCTATCAAAGTCTTTGGAGACTGCCATTGGTTGTAATGTCTGCTACAATTTGGCCTACCGTTTGCCGACCTACTGTTTTTACTAGATGTTCATCCACAAGAGCATCTCTCATAGCACCAAGTGTCGTTAATACGATAAAGTTAGATGCACAACCGATTAACCATTCACCACAGCAAGCTCAAAAAAGGAAATGGCTACCGTTACGTTGTGGTGCATTGACGAAGAAAGAGGGTATGATGCCCTTTTTCGATGAAACAACAGGTAAAAGGGTTGCATGTACGGTATTAAAAATGGATAATGTAGAAGTTCTGATGCATCGAACCGTACAGGATAATGGGTACTTTGCGTGCCAAGTTGGTTATGGTTCCAAACATCCTGCTAAAGTCAGCAGACAAATGCTAGGTCATTTTGCTTCAAAAGTGGTTAATCCCAAGGAAAAAGTCTCTGAATTTAGAATTAAAAATGAAAATGGATTATTACCCCATGGAACACTACTTAAACCATCGTTCTTTAAGGCGGGTCAATTTGTCGATTTGAAATCCATTTGTAAAGGTAAAGGTTTTGAAGGTGTTATGAAAAAATACCATTTCGCAGGTTTGAGGGCCTCTCACGGTACTTCTATTATGCATAGACATGGTGGTTCTTATGGTCAAAACCAAGATCCAGGTCGTGTCCTACCTGGTAAGAAAATGCCTGGTCATATGGGTAATCATCATGTCACTATACAAAATGCTCAGATTTTAAAAGTTGATGATGAAGTTGGCGTGATATTGGTAAAAGGATCAGTCGCAGGTCCTACAGGTGCATTTGTTAAAATCCAAGATGCCATAAAAAAACCACTTCCTAGTGAACAATAGATAACAAATAAGATTTTTGTAGACCATCTTGTATATATTGATATCTCTGTATATACGTATGTATATGTAGTTGAATATTTGGGCTCCTGTAAGAGGGCAAAAAAAGAGAGTTATTGTGGTGAAATAGTTCATTCACTCTGATAGTTATTACACGAATTAAAGACAGTATAACTGAATAAAAAAAATTATGATAAAAATGGGAAAGCATAGTAAGGAAAGATCTCAATCGTCATCGAGTTCAGAGGGTTTCAATAACCCACCGACCTTCGCAGCTCTCTCTCTGTCTGTCCGTTGTTGCTCAGAGAGTGCTCTTTCCTTATCTTCGGCAAACAGATAGTCAGTTGGATCACCACCAAATTCTTTAATTTGCACCAAAAAGTCTCTTAATGTACCGTTAAACTTAACTGGATCTCTGTATTGACTTGTCAAAGCCGTTAAGAAATTAACAATTTGTTCCCTTGCTAGATGTGGGAATGCATTAGCCAACATACTTGCCAAGTATTCATTCAAATAAACCTGGTTTGGTGTACCTTCTGGTGCAGAACCTTCTTGGTAAATGGGAACAGTAATCTTGTTTTCTTGTACCAATGCAATGAGTCTCATTAACAATAACGATTGCTTGGAGAACCCAGATTTATGATCAGAGTCAGTAAGAACGAAAAAGGTTTCACTGGCAAATATAAAGTAGAAATTGGAATAGAAAGCAGCGGTAAATTCAGTGTTGTTCAATTGCTCAATATTTCTCAACAAGTCTAATGCAATTTGTAAACCATTAACTTCTACATCTCTATCGTTATGCTTAAAGGCCCAACAGATGGAATCGACAAATAATTTGAAAGCAGCTGGCGGTAATTCTAGTAGAGCGCCAAACGATTTTTCATTAATTGCTCTTAATAACCTGTAAAATTCCACACGATGTTCTGGATATTCAGTGAAATCCTTATTAATCATATCCAAAGTACATTCAAAAACGCTTTGTAATATTAAAATAACACCCTGGGGAATCATATGGCCAACTTTATGAACCACAGTGGTCATACAGTTTAACACTTCAGCATCTCTTGCATCAGGTACATTATTCATGTAATCTTCCAACACTGCATTCAACAATGGCTCTACCAATACTTTGACAACTTCCTCCAAATTCTTAGATTTAGAGATGTAAGTTTCCATCAATTTTAAGATCTCTTTCTTTATGGTTCTTAGTCCACGTACTTTGGGTGTCTTTGTAGCGATCAATCCATCTTTAGCGACTTGAACAGATATCATGGATGAAACGGCTCTATACAACTGAAGCATGTTATAGTAAATGTATCCCAATTGAGAGTAGAAATCGGGTCCCATTGATGCACATACTGCAACATTGGTTTTTATAATGTTCGCAATAATTTTAACAGTTTCAGGATCAAGTAACAAATCAGGATTAGCCGAAGACTGTTGTACAATGGCATCCCAAGCCATATTTGGTAATTGCATGAGGTCACCTAAAAGACGGACCCTTTCTGCTTCATTCCTTTCTTCACTAACAATTAATCCACAAGCCTTGTAAAAAGTATGAACTTGTTGCGGTTGTAAATCTGCTGTTGTTTCTTGGATGTCCCTAATAATAGTTTGAATAAATGGTTCAGTTTCTCTTGGTTGTTGAATGACAAAGTGGTATTTACATTTTTGAACAATCTTAATAAAAGTATCACAAGCCATATCTTGGACACCTTCATGAGTTTCATGCATAAATTCAAATAATTTAAGAACCACTGTACGCAAGAAATTCCAATGCGCCTTTAAAAATCTCGGATACTGTCCAACCACATACATAATATTTGATGCGACCACAGCTTTATTATCTTTACCTCTTTTCTTTTCAGTTAATGCAAGTAAATCTTTGATAACTGTAACGACGAATCTCTTTTCGGTTTCTTCATTCATAGTACCTGAAATAGAACCAATAGCCCAACATAAGGTATTAATGTTATGCCAAGACCACTCAGACCCATCTATTTGACGCGCAAGTTTACTAATCATGATTTCTTCAGTGTCGATAACATCTAAATGAGTCAAGTAAACTAACACTTCTCTTTCTGATTTGTATAACTGAATAGTATCCGACTCCTTGACAAATTCTCTAACGATTTCACCTTCGTCATTTTCCACCACAAGAACTTCTTCAGGTCTAACCATATTTTCAATAATAACCCATCTTAATTGTGAACAAACGTCATCGTAAATATGTTTCTTCAATGGGAACCTTTTCAGAAATTCAGGATTTAAAGCACCACTATTACTATTGATCGCTTGTGACCCCATTGATAATTGCATCAATGGATTCAACTCGTTAATTGGTAATTTTTGAACTTCTTGAAATAAACTTGATACTAAGTTGTTCCAATAATCTAATGTGGTCTTAAACAGTTCCCTTTCTTCAATTTTAGATAATTGAATCAAATATTGGTGTGCATTTAATAACAAGGATTTTAAGTTGGGATCCTCCACAGATGCATCTTCTAAAAGTTGTCTATGATGTGTCAAATAAGTCGTTAAAAACATGGCCAAGTCTTGTAAAAATGATTGATCTGTACCACTTGCTGTTGAATATGTGGCTCTTAAATCTGCCGAAATTGGGATTACACTTGATGCAATCTGCTGGACAGTATTCTGAAAAAAAAGAACCGTTTGAGCTTTAATAGCATTATTATCAGCAGGAATTGCTAAACTAGAAACTTCGGTCAAACATTTCAACGTTACAGCTCTTGTATCAGAAGACATCAAAAATTTCGTACTCAATAGAACTAAAATGTTACTTTCGTAGATGTAACGGTAGGGAATCCAATGTAAATATCTTAATAGCGACTCCAATGCCGACACTACTAAGGATGGTGACGAACCTTGCTCTAAGACTTCATAACAAAATTTGAAAATTTGCTCGAATTCCTTCGACATGGAAGTCTTTAAATGTAAAGACTTAGCTTGTGTCATCTGTTCAGCTGAGAAATCAAACACTTCTTCTGATAATAGTTTTAAAACAACCATATTATTCTCACAAACATTTATTGATGATGTGGAAGATCCAATCAATTCAGGAATAAAATCAGGCCAGTTCTGTGGCCATTCTTGCTTTAAAATCTGAACCAGGGTTAGGTCTGATTTATTAATCAAATTCTTTTGAGTATAGAAAAGTGAATCATCCTGACAAAACGAAATGATCATCCCCACAATAAAGTTTCTAATTCCCACACGTTGTTCATCCGGTAGCAATTTCCATTTTCTAGTAATTAATCTATCCAAAATCGATAATCCAATAAACTTTGTTTGGGGATTTTGTGAAAATTGTAAAATCTGATCAGCGCGTTGCCATGCATCGGGATGCTCCTGAAAACTAGTTAAGACATCTTGCGCTTGTTTCTGTTGCAAACCTGAGCCACTGTAAAAAGTATCAACAACCTGGTCTAAAATCGCTATATCCAAATCCTTTGAAAAATCTAAGATCGAATCCATATTTCTTTCTTTTTCTCCTTGTTTTCTTCCTTGTTTTTTACCAATCTTCCATAAATAAGTAAAACTAACGAACTCAACTTAGCCCCACCTTCTTGACGTCTTGAAGTATTGTTGCGTATTATACTGTATCTTATAATAGTGCCAATAGTATTGGTATTGGTGGTTTTAGTACTGTAGAATAGATCGAAAGGATAAAATTAATTATATGAAGACAACGATGAAGTATTGATATAATGATAAACGAAATATAAAGAAAAAAAAAAAAAAAAAAAGGATGAACGAGGTGAACAAAGAACAATTGAAATGTTGTTTTTTTTTTTTTTTTTTTCTCTTCTAACCGCTAAAGTACTAATATGGTAGTAATTCTATTTCAATTTCGATCTATACAAGTAAAATGTACATATGTAATACATGAAGATATAATAGATATTTGTTTTGAAAAGATGTTTGAAGAAAGAGGCAAAAATCGCAGGGGTTAGTGCTACAAGGTGATTTGAAACGAAATTCTGCTTTTTTCTGCCCCCGAAAAAAAAGAAAAAGATAATCCATTGTTACCCTACCGTAAATCAGTCCGATGCTATTTTTCCGACGCGCCGCGACGCGAAAAAGATTCAGAAACCTAGAAAATGAATGGGCTCAAGAAACATGATCTGGGCGGCTAAGGAACCCATAAGTTCACGATGTTAATACTGCTCGGTAATACATAGACTATAGGCTTGATTTAGAAAAAGCCTCGAATACTTTGCTGGAACAGATGTTTTCTTCGTTATCGTAGATTCCTAGTGGATACTTGGACAATCGCGCGCTGAGATCGAAAGAAACTATATGCATTATAAGACTTATACCGTCGACAGTGGCTGTCATATAAAAGCCGATTGAAAAAATACTTACTAAGTACTATGAAAGTGCTAGTACCTCATTCATAGCTGCCTACTGTTCACATCAGGTATTCTTGCCAAGACATATCCGATGCTAATGTCGAAGAAAGCGAGAACATTAACAGTATATAATGAATTTTTGAGCATGAGTAGTGATTGTCATGATAGGGTGTTTTTAGAACCAGTGGATTAAGAATGAACTGAATACCAAACATCAACCATCCTGATTACAAGATGTTCCCCGTATCAACGCGCAAAAAGCTGAATATATAATTAAAGATTAGAATATACCTACTAATTTAAACGAAAGGGAAATAGAAATCACAAGAAGTATCCTTCAACGGCTGATAGATTGTATAACTTGAAGAAAACTTAAAAAGAAGTAAGTAATGCACACCCTGGGAAGGGAATTCCTGTAGAAATAAACTGAAATTTGTGGGAAATTACGAAGTTATGAATCTGCACGTAAAAACTAAAAAGTGTGCAAGGATGTCTCTTAATGCATCAGTACTCAGTCGATAACATCGAGCCCAATGGATTGCGAATTGTACATCAACCGTTTTATCCACAGGAAGGGTTTCAATGTATCAATAGCACTTGTGGCTTATTTACCTTTATCTCCAAAATAATAATAATTATATTCAAACCATTATTGCGACCAATATGAATTACAGTTACAGATCATATGTATGAGAAGTACTCAGGTGAGTATTTCTAACGGTTTGATGGTCTTATTCTATATGAGTATCAGGCGTTTGGAGTACATCTCAGTGGTATAATTCATAAAATACTTATTTCATGCGATACTTTCATGTGCTCACCAATGCACATACAGAGGATTGTTATCCGCGAGTTGTGAGCGCAAGTGGTTTAGTGGTAAAATTCATCGTTGCCATCGATGAGCCCCTGGTTCGATTCCGGGCTTGCGCATGAATTTATTTTATTTTTTGTCCACCTTTGTTAGAAACTCTTGACAAAGGTAAAAAAGGCAGACCCCATAGTCATCCAAGGCATGCCCGCCTCGAGGAGCTTTTAAACATCGCTTCATCTTGCTGTAAAAATAAGAATTTGTGATTTTTGCTTAAGCGTGAATTTCAACAATTGTTAGGGACAAAGGAAATCGTAAATATAGGAAGAGTGATCGTCCTGCCAATGATATTAAAAATGAAAATTCATGCGCAAGCCCGGAATCGAACCAGGGGCTCATCGATGGCAACGATGAATTTTACCACTAAACCACTTGCGCTTACAACCCGTTAAAAGAGATTTCGTCTCAAGAACGACCAGAATGAATAGTATCTCGGAGTTTCTACTCCGACCGCGCTAGAACGATACAATTAATCAACCCAGCACCAACTACCAATGAAAACATCATGTATCAACTGGTCTCGAATTTACAACGATAGGCATTTTTCCTGTAGTTATTAGCCATTATTGTGGACCTTGATTACATACTAGGAAACAAATTTTAAAGGCAATCACCGACACAAGGGCTCAACAGCAACAACGATAAAACGAGTATAAATCCCAAAATGTCATAGTTTACAAATTGAGAGGTTAAATTTAATGGAACTCAGGTCACCGTTCCATTTCGAGCAGGAACAGGAAGAGAACCAACCTAAATTCGGCAAAAACATAAGGTCGCTTGTGTATTCCGCAATAAACCATCGCCAAATAGCAGAAATCTCTTCATCTCTAAGACGAATTGCAAACAAAATGGATACCCGCCATTTGACTCAATATCACCCTCCATCATACGGTGCGGCATCGCATACGCATAGCACATAACATGTCCAAATAAAACTCGTCATCCTAGCATGAAGATTCCATATTATATAGAAGCGGAAATTAGTTTTTTTTTTTTTTGTCAGAATCGAAGACACGCCTTACAGCATTCACCTTCAATAGTAGAAAACTAGAAAAAAGCACCAGGAAGAAAAGACTATAGAATAAAGGTGAGTCGAGCAGGACAATAATTTTCGCTCATCTGCTGGTACTTTTATCCATTGGATAGCTAGTCTGTAACATTGAACCCCATATTTATGTGCTTTTTTTTCTTTCTGAACATTCACTTTTCCAATTTGACAATTGCCAAGACTCGAGAGAAGGACCAGAAAGGACAGGAAGAGTCAGGTTCGTCTAGTTTATTTTTAATTCCCGAATTGTGTATTCCCACCTAATTAAATCATTTCGAGGAAAATTGCAATCGCTCTGGTAGTAGGTTTGGTAAAAAGTTCAAAGGTCAATTTTCAATTTTTCTTTGTTCAATTCCTTGCAATAGAGTGTGAAAAAAACAAAAAAGAGTCAAGAAATTAAGCAGTACATAGACCAATTGGTAAATTGGTCAACTTCATCAAAGATTTGACTACTGGAACCTTTATTAGTATTTGTATCGACAATACTAAAGACTGCACAGGTACAGTTGATCCGTAGGGAGTGATTTGGGCCTAGAAAGAAATCAGAGAAAAAAAAAAGAACCCAAAATCACAGAACAGGAGTAATAACATCGACTTTTTGCAATAGATAATTCACAAAGAAAAGCTTTAAAGAAGGGCTGCTCCAGGAGTTAGAGTACTAATTCTACTGTAACAGAGGGATACTCTGGATACACTTTTTTGTCTGTTTTTTGTCATTCCATTTTTTTTCTTTTTTTTTTTTTTTTTCTATTCGCTCCCTGCTAGAGTAAAGTGAGATAGACATTGGACTGTTATAATAGAATTGCTGAAGGTACATTTGAGTAGAATTGAAAACAATGGAAAGTTTGGTCACTCAAGTGCCACAGGCGGGTCCAGCTACTGATACTCTTCACAATCACTATCACGATGGACAGTTTCAGGTGGAGGATAATTCTGGTAATGGTGAATTTGTCGAAGACGATTATGGGAACTCATTGATCCATTTAAACATTCGTGAGTCGCACTATTACATTACTAGAGACCAATTGATGTCATTACCTGAATCTTTACTTCTATGCCTTTTTCCTAGTGGTGTTTTCCTGGATCGAAATGGGCAAGTGATTACGAATCTGACTGCAGAAGATGAAGTTTATATCCCCAATTTTTCCCCGATTGTTTCGAATATATCATGAAAACTTATACAAAGGCTTACGAGGATTACCTTTATTTTCCTGTAAACAAAATCTTTGATCGTTCACAACCAAGTAGAGGGCTTTTCTCATTTGGTTCAACTAATCATGAAAGTGCAGAACAAGAAATTTTACATGAAAAACCAGCGATTATCGTTCTCAGGGAAGATTTAGATTATTACTGTGTCCCACAAAGTGAATTTGTTTTTGATAACAAAGAGACAAGTGAAGATCTTTTATACCATATCATGGCTCAGGTGAAATCAGCTGCTGGCAGCTATCTAACCTCAAAAAAATCGATCTTTCAAGGCCTTTACTCTTCGAACCGATTGAAGAGGGATAATAATGGTGGTTATAACCAGAGCAACTTCGCAACACCACCATCATCATCATCGGCATCAAAGAGTTACCATAATCATAATATTCGTTTCAATCAACATAATGACAGTGTCAATGGCAATTCAACGACCAATCTAATGGATAGTAACGGCGCCTATCAAGAAGATTATTACGCTCAGAAAGATAGTGAATTAGGCCCTGCTGAACAACACTTGAAGGATATGCTTTGTTCATCAGGTTTTCACAATGAATCAGTTTGGGGTAATAGATTTCAGGAACCTGGTAAAACTGTCATTAGTTCATTATCGTTGTGTCGAATTGCTAATGAAACCACAGAATCATTTAGGCAACAATATACAGAGGCCAAAACACATTGGGAAAGAGAACAACAACAAAATCAGCATCCCCCCAAGGAGTACAGCCTTTCGCCTACTGAATCTTTGACACCATCCGAGTCAAATAATGGTTTAAAACCATCGACCTCAAATCAAACCATTAGAGATCGTCCACCATCAAGAACAGGCCGTGATAAAAGAAAATCAAGACTCTCTGCACTAGCTGACAATGTTAGATCTAGATCTGGTTCGAGACAAAGGTCACAGTCACACCAAAGGGAGACTCCAAAACTTTATGAATTAATGCCAAAGCCCGATATTAACGTTAAACTGTTGTTATTTTGGAGGAAGCCTGCCAGAAAGTGTTGGTGGGGTGAAGAAGACTTGGAATTAGAAGTTGAGATTTACGGATCGTGGGACTTAGAAACTTCAAATTCAAGTAATCGAAAACCAACTATTAGAGTAAGGACCCCCGAGAATCCAGAAGATGGTCTGAACAAAATCCGTATTCCGCTAAGACTCCATATTAGAAGGGTTTGGACATTAGAATTAAGTGTCGTTGGTGTTCAATAGACTCTTATATGATTTAGAAGAGACAAAAGAAAAAAAAAAAAAAAAATAAAATACATATACATATACATATACATATAGACAGATGATGGAGAAGATCTTCCAATAAAGTACCAAGGAAGACAGGCGGTTAGCGTATATAAAGCACAGTTTCTAAAATGTATATTTTGGTTCTCTGTTTTGCACAGTTCTTGAATTCACTGAAAGTGCGTATACCCAGTTCACTTATTTAACGAGTCCGCATGATTCAGTAATCTGAAAAAAAAAGAGGCAATATAAACCTCAGACATTCTACTGCAACCGAAATGACTGAAGTTGCTCTCCATATTTTGAAAGTTTGGCAAAACATCTGTTTCACGCTAATTTGGCTCCTGATTAGTCCAGTGGTAATTCTGTATACATACGATTTAATCGCATACTTTTGTAAATTGTTAAATTACGGATGTCGTTGGTCTATCTACATCGGTAAGAAATCAACTACAAGTAACCAAAACAATCAGAATCCATCGCTGGTCGATAATCAATCCGATGAATCCAAAGAATCTCTGCTAGACGATTCTCCAAACTATCACTATCATACTGAGTTGAAATAAAGGTACTGACTCACTGGTTGAAGGATAACTATCACATTTTACGTCGCTGTTTTTTTTTTTCAAAGGATTTTTGATCCCCAGGAACATCATCAAATAACTAACCAACACTTTCATATAATAGCTTTTTCTGTTTTCTTCTGTTAGAAGTAGTTAGCTATAAGTAACATTGAATATGTCTGGAATGTTTTCTGCACCAAAAGCTCCACAACCACCAAAGTCCGCCTTCCAAAAATTCAAAGAGTCGCCATTGTACACGATTGTGTTGAATGGTGGTTTTTTCATTGCAGGTGTTGCATTCATCCAATCGCCACTGATGGAGATGATGGCACCACAGCTATAATAACGGTCGTGTAAATATAGAGATCTATAGTTTAATAACAAGAGAACGTTTTTAAACCGAGGTTTTCGTACGTGTGTCAGGATTCTTCGAACAGTAAAAGAAATAAGAGAAAAATCAATATTAAATTAAAGACGTTAGCTAAGTTTTATTGTTATTAATATTACTGGGTTATGATTGTTATCATTATCGTCAGCTTTCTTTCGATTGGTTTTACTGATTCTTGAAGACCAAATATAGGGCAAAAAGCATACCAGGGAAAAACGCACAAATCGTTAGGATAAGGTCAATGACAAATTCTGTGCCGAATCCACTTGACAGAAATGCGGAAACTGGTGGTAGAAAAATGGCTAAACGAAAAAAGGGAGAAAGGTGGAAACGTTAGTAAAGCTATTTATGAACCGAAGTTTGTTCAAATAAAACACAAAGACATACCAATGATAATACTGATGATCTTTGCAGAGTCCATGGCTATAAAGGTACGTTTTACTTGCTCGAAACGGTTAAATGTTCGTGTGTGACGTGCTTTTCTCTTGCAAGAAAAGTTATGGAAGGACTTGAAATTTCATATTGTCAGCTCCTTTTATATTTGTAGAGACGTCCCCCCGGTTTCCAGAAAAGATGGATGTGCTATGAGACCGTACGTCGCTAATTACGGGTGTTGAGCCAACATAAAGATGAGATGAGATGAAATGAGATGGATAATGAAATGATAACTAATTAAGCCACTAATCAGTTGGAAGACTACTAACCTAGGTCACATCATTCTTTGAGGACCTTCTTTACAATTTGCTCTACCTTGTCCCAGTCGTCGGTTGGAACCCTTGTCATTTCAACGTCTTGGAAATATTTTTGAATTGAGGACAGAATCTGGTAGGATTTCTTGTCGTGAACGAATGAAATTGCTACACCCCTTCTACCGAATCTCCCTGTTCTACCAACTCTATGCACGTAGGTTGATGGGTCAGGCTGGCCAGTTTGAGTGGTTGGCAGATCGTAGTTGACGACCATTGAGACGGTTGGAATATCAATGCCTCTTGCCAAGACGTTCGTGGTAATCAAAACCTTTGAACGGCCTTCACGGAAGTCGTCAATTAGTCTATCACGTTCCTTTGACTGTAAATCACCATGCAAGATAGACACTTGGTGGCCTTCCTGCCTTAGACGTGCATATAGAAGATTTGCGGTTTTCTTTGTGGAAACAAAGATAATTGAAGATCCAATCGTTAGCAGTCCATATAGTTCCGTTAGGACCTCATATTTGTGAGCTTCATCGTTACAATCCATGTATAATTGTTTAATTGCACTGACATTAACCTCATTGCGCTGTAGTTCTAGACTGTTTGCATTTGGCACAACACGTTTAGCGTATTCTTTAACACTATCGGGGAAAGTGGCACTGAATAAAACCAGCTGGGTTGATTTTGGCAAAAACTTCTTAACACGAATACATTGATCACCAAGACCCTGTTTATCTAACATATTATCGGCTTCGTCTAAAACAAAAATTTTGACTTGTGAAAGATTGATCATTCTGCGTCTTATCAAGTCTAAAACTGTACCTGGTGTACCGACAACAACCTGGGCTTTGATTTGTTGACCTCTTTCAAAGGATTCCGGAACCACCAGTTGCGATGAAATCTTAGCAAATTTGCCCATCTCCTGAATCACTTCTAAAGTTTGTCTTGCTAACTCACGAGATGGTGCCAAGCAAATTGCTTGAGTGGATGCCCCAGCCTCAAGATTAATACGAGTCAACATCGCCAATGAAAACGCAGCTGTCTTACCTGTACCGGATTGTGACTGCGCAATCATATTACGTGGTGGATTGTTCAGTAACAACGGTAGTGCATGTTCTTGAATCTTGGATGGTTTCTGGAACTTCATCGCGTATAGACCCTTTAGCAGTTCTGGCAATAGACCCAATTCTTCGAAAGATTTGACACTGTAGAGAGGTGAATTTGGATCTGCTTGTATATCTGCAAGGTTAACTTTAACTTCATATTCGGATTTAACCAAGTTAGTTTCCTGCTCTTTTCCATTTCGTTTAGATGCTGCATCACCTTCCTTGTTTGTTTTATCGTCTTTATCATTCACACTCTCATCCTTCGATTTATCTTCTTTTTCTTTTGGTTCTTCCTCTTTTTCTTTTGGTTCTGTCTCCTGTTTCTTTGGAACATCAGTCGTTGTAGGTTCCGTTGATTCCTTTTCTTTATCCTTGCCTTCAATCTTTAGCGATGCTAACAAATCAGCTGGATCACCTTTAGAGTCTGTCATAATAGATAAGTTTCTCTTTCTGGTCTTCTTGCGAATCCCTTCGTCTGGTGGTTATTGGAAGTTAAAGTTTGATATTCATGTTCTTTTTCTTTTAACACCAGCTAAAGAAAATCGAAAAAAAAAAAAAAAAAAAAAAAAAAAAAAAAAAAAAAAAAAAAAAAAAAAAAAAAAAAAAAAAAAAAAAAAGGCACATATACATACATATATTTGTTAAATGAAAGTTTCTCGTAAAAATATCTATCTATAAATCGTCACGATGCTATAAAACGCTAATGAAGAAGAAAATTTTTCAAAGCGCCTTAGCATTCGTAGTTATCAGGCATCCAGTCTAGCCCTAGCCGTTGATAAACTCTTGCTTGGCATTGAGACCAAATGTGACTTTTCTCTTCCTTTGTCAAACTGACTTTGCCAGGGCGAATCGAACCAGCCGATCCCTCACCTACATTCTTTTGAAAATTTTTCATCAATGCCTTTTTCAATAAGCTTCCTCTTGAATGAGGTATCAAACTTGGTGGCGGCATATCGGGTTTTTTCAAATTACTAATTTCTTGTTGCTGATGTTGTTTGGATTTTTTGAGTTCTGAACATCTATGTTTAAAATCAAATCTACACTGAGC
The DNA here is from genome assembly GCA_030571545.1 of Zygosaccharomyces gambellarensis. Lineage (NCBI taxonomy): Eukaryota > Fungi > Ascomycota > Saccharomycetes > Saccharomycetales > Saccharomycetaceae > Zygosaccharomyces > Zygosaccharomyces gambellarensis. Next base: position 54,299 of record JAJLXU010000007.1, read on the forward strand.
TTCGACTGCAATGTTTAAGAGATAGTTCTCAATAATATTTCTCCATTCCGGCTTTGACAACTGCATCACCGATTCATTTCTCCCAGTTTGCTGCTCATGTCTTTTCCTTGCTGCTGCAACAGTATACTTCGCACTTGTTAGTTTAAACTCATAGTCTAAATGGAATTCAGCATATAAATCCGACGAAACCAGCGTCTCGATAATAAATGAATCCAACGAACAAAGCGGCAAATATTGCAGACGAAAATGTGGCATATCCTCTCTTGGTGAAATTATTCGTGGCAGTTGACCACCCCATTCAGGTCTCAGCTTTTCAACAATTAAAAGTGATCTTATATCATTCAATTCCCAGTCTAATAATTCCCTTTCTGTGAACTTCGGCCTACCATTCTGCAATAAGTTTCCAGGATCTGACATAACAACTTCAGGCCAGTACATATCGTAAAACGTCTTTGGCAACGCGTCCTGAAGTGAGATCTCAGTTATGAAATGAACCGAATTCGAAGTTTCATTCGAGGAGTTTGTCGCCAAACTCGGTGACGAAAAAATACTACTCTGATAGGAAGACGCAGTGTCACTAGCCGTGCTTCTACTGTCCACGCTGGATCTCGATAACCGTGAATGTGAAGATCTCACTGATGGCGATCCTGATGATGAGTGATGTGGCAATAATCTTTTCCGTATTTCACTTCTCGCACGATCTTGGTATTCAGGAGGTGCATTGACAAAGTTTGTATCATTGGCTAAGTTGGCTGGTGGTAACCCATTCGACATTTCAAAGGCAGATCCCTCGGGTATTGCGCTCAAGGAAGATGATATCCCACCTCTCAATACCTGATTACCATGTTGTAGATGCAAATGATTTACTGAAGAAGATGAAGCTGCGGAATTTTCATTGTGCGAATTGACTTTCGTCAACGGTTTTTTCCCCAGAACCTGTGATCTTGTAGTCGCTGGCGGTGGCGATACGAACATAAGCTTCTAACAGAGGAAGATGTAAATTCAAATTCAAATAAAACAAAGAAACAAAAAAAAAAAAAAAAGCGAATTAAACCAGAGTAACGTAAAGTAATTCAACGAGACGCAGAGTAATAGATTGTGGCTCACAGTACCCTTCTTAGACGTGTAGTGATTACAAGTCTTTCTTCCTTGTCTTATCACTTTGTTTCTCCGTCACGTCAGACTGCTTTGCCAATTTGCCTTCCCAGATCTTTCAATTCTGATAGGTAGCTGAACAACTATTGAAATGTATGTATGAACTAGTTAATCAGTTTGTTCTTGAAGTAGTTGTAATTCGTCTTTAATTGTCATCTCCGCGGAATAACATAGAGGGAAAAAAAAAGGGAAGGAGAGAAAGAAAGAAAAAAAAAAGTAGGCATTGCGGAAAAACCACGAGACAATTTCACCCCGCCTTTTTTTCCTTCTTTATATATGCATTTTTGCCATTTCTCCGACGGGAGGGGTTAATCCGAAAGGCCGGGACCCCTACTTTCTTCGTTTCATTCCCGGAGATTGTGTAGAAAACGGTGCAGGGAAAGAGAATAAAGGAATGAGGCCGCAAAAAGCCGGTCCGAGGGCAGACAAGAAAAACATGTGGGGAGAACTCACCGGAAAAACGACGGAGATTACAACCATTGGAAATGGACAACTCCTCCAATAAACCGCTCCGTTACGTTTAGTTGTGCCGGCGGTCTTAGCCAGTTTCACTGGCTCGTAAAAAAGTTCCGATACGGGGAGTCGAACCCCGGTCTCCACGGTGAGAGCGTGATGTGATAGCCGTTACACTACATCGGAGTGAACTTCTCTGGGTCCGAACCGGATTACCAGCTCTATACCTAACCCAAGAATAGTATGAGCTCTAATGGACCAGGGTTCAATCACCTGTAAGAATCATACGTGAATATAAAGGTTGGATCAATCACAAGCGCCGTTGGTCTCTAATGGCCTGTATCTGACTGGGGATTAGACCCCTTTATATACTAATCTTCCTTAACCGCCACAAGCCTCATTAATTAATTAATTACAGTTTATTATTAGCAATGTAGTGACATGTCATGTAGGTTCAGGACAAGAGTTGTAACAAATCCAGGTTGTTGACCGTGTAGCGTTATGGCTGATCAATTTCAAGCTTCTGGCTATCATTCCTTGTAGCATAAACCATAAACTTTTTTTTTTTTTTTTTAAGGATACTAAGAAGTCCATTAGTTTTTCAGGATCTTCAGTAGATATTGCTTACAATGACTTGTGAAAATCGTTAAAACGTCGAGGATCGAACACACGCTTCTTTTTATTAATTTCCTCTGCTTTTCCGATCCCTTCCTTATCCCGTCCATGAGGAATCCGCGGAAGCTAAATGTAAAATTCGGAGAGTAAACTAAACAAATCGACACTCCGAAGACGGCTACTACATACAACGAAGTGAGCACTTTTTGAGAACGATCTACAACTGCTATAATTCTATCATTTTCTCATGACGTGTCTAGTAATCCTTCAGCTGTCTTTGATACGTCTTGACTGCATTTCTATTGCCGAGATCTTCATTAAATAGTTTAGACCCAGATAGAGTACACACACAAGGGACATCGTCCGAGAAATCCTCATCCAACTTACACAATTCTAAGATTCTCACATACTTACACAAATTCAACAAATTCTTGCGAAGAGATTTCGTGTCCTTCCTTACCAACATCAGATATATACTCCTAAGCGAAAACCCTGCTCTATATCCACTGCTTCTACACATCGGCTACAACAGCACATCCCTTTTAGAGCAACAACGGCTCGAGACGTCGTGCGGCGTGCGCTATTTTCGAACAGCACAGCCGTACCGAAAGCCCACACCAGAACACAGTCTAATAGTAGTATAGTAAGTCAGTGTAGCCAGTCAGAATGCATCATACTCCTATCAAACAGCTCCATAGTTCCACCATCCCTTTCGCTTCCGTTCGCTTCCGTTCGCTTGCTACTCTCACTGCGTTCCACGCCGCTGATCGAACGGCTGCCGCAACAATCCGAGGTTCCTGCAGACGGCCGCTAAATGCTTGGCGGAGCGTAGCAAACGCCGTCCGATTACAGGCGCTTAGTCAACAACGACGTATAAAAGAGGGAACGGTGCTGGAAGGCTGTAGCATCTTGGCTACGGGGAAGGGGACATTTGGCAGAGCTGTATAGCTACAACCTGTGATACATCTATACTCTATACTCTATACCCACTATACCTCATGTCCGACGTTGCCGGCTCTTCCGCAAACGGATCGAATCAGCATGTTACTCTTCCACCGATATCGTCGTTCGATTCGCTGATCAGAGCTGCTGAAAATCAGTACCCGCAAGAGCCTCCTTCGCTGTCCTACCAGTTGTCGACAGTGCCACGCATTGTGACGCAAAACGCGCCTGTTAGAAGCAGCACTGCGCCAAGTTCCACTACACCTACTGCTCTTTCGCCAGGTTCTAGTGGATCCGTTTCGCCTGGAGCTGCGTCCTCGCTAGAGGCTTCGCTTTCGCCAGTGCTGCAGAACTCACAGACTTCGCCGAAGGTCCACAAGCCTAGGAGGAAGAAGGAATGTCCAATTTGTCACAACTTCTACGCCAATCTATCGACGCACAAATCGACGCATTTGACTCCCGAAAACAGACCCCACAAATGTCCCGTTTGTCAAAGAGGGTTTGCTCGTAATAACGACTTGATCCGTCACAGGAAGCGCCACTGGAAGGACGAGATCGTCGAAATCAACTCGCATGGGCCTGCGCTCCTATCTAGTAGCGGTTTCGATTCGGTCTCGATTAATGGCAACCATCAACGTCAGCAGGTCGATGAGCGCGACCAGCTGCGCTCTCTGCATCAGATAAAGGGCACTTTCAAATGCCCGTTCAATTCGTCGCTGATTCAACTGGATATGGAGATTTATCCGTATAAATCGAAACCGCTTGGGTTCGAAACCTCGAATTGTCACCAGACGGGCGTGTTCAGTCGCTGTGACACTTTCAAAAACCACCTCAAGGCGCTGCACTTCGAGTATCCGCCGGGCACCAAGAAAAGAGATAGATCTGTAGTGCCTGGGAGATGCAAGCATTGTGGGTCGAGATTTGCTAATGTGGATTTCTGGCTGAACGAGCATATCGGCAAGACTTGTGGCTATGTGTACCATTAAGTTGCGGCAGACGGTCACAGGTTATGAGCTCTTGTGCCGTCTTTACTTCTGCATATGATTATATATATATATATATATATATCTTGTTATGATGTTTTTATTCTATGTATTGTACAGTTTACATTTTCTTTGTTCATTCTATTTTATTTTCCGTCTTCTGCACCAACTCCGAACTTATTGACGTTTCTAAACATTAAAACACCGTTTGAACCTTCAACCCACTGGCATGAACGGGCTGATTTCCAGAGTGAAATCCACATGTTCTCGTCACTCGATCTATAAGACTCTCCCATGACTTTCTTGATCTGTTCAGTGGCTTCTCCTGCTCTATAAAATGGAATCCTTGAACAAAAATGGTGGGCGACGTGAGTTTCGATAATATCATGGAAAATGTGCTTTCCTACAAACCCAAATTGGCGATCGACAGTTGCCGCTGCACCCTTGGCAAAGGTCCACTCCTCTGAATCGTAATGTGGCAACGTTGGATCCGTGTGTTGCAAATACGTAATAAACACCAACCAGTGGTTGCACCAGACATATGGTACAAACCAGTTGATGAAGAGTGACCAGCCGCCGAATCTGTCATACCAGATCTTCAAGACCAATCCCATCGTCAAAACACCCAAATCACTTAAGAAGACGTAGAGGGCATCTCTACGCTCAAAGAGCGGCGTGTACGGATAGAAATGATTCCACTTCCATCTTGCTTTGTCTGGATATTCCTGTCCAGTGACGTTTGTCAACAGGTAAGTCCACCAACCACCTAGTTGCTGTATAACCAACTCATACAGAGTTCTCAGTGGCGAATCTTCAGAATGCTCTGAAAGTTGGCCGATTATACCTCTTTGCTCCTTGAACTTCGTACCATCCGGTGGTACAAACACCATATCTCTTGTCATATGGTTTGTCGCCTTGTGATGCTTTGAATGCGAATATTTCCATGAGAAGTATGGCACCATTAGATATGAGTGCAAACACCAGCCAATGAAATCGTTAACAGATCCATGATCCGAAAACGCTTGATGACCACACTCATGAGCTAGAACCCAAAGTCCTGTGCAGAATAAGCCCTGCACATACGTATACGCGAGCCAGAATGAAAACTTGGCCAATTGCATATACCATTGGTTCGATGTTGACTCGAAAAGTAGCGGGTACAAAACTTGGTGGGTAGTGTATCCAATTGTCAAAAGACAAACGATGTCTCTAACCACGTACCCAATGCCTCGTAAAAGCGATTTTTCATAGCATTCATTTGGAATCACTTTTAAAATATCTTTGATGGTAAAGTTTGGGACTTTAAAGACATTCCCATAAGTATCAACGGCATGTTTGTTCTCAGTGGTCTGCGTCGCAGACCCATTAGTCGCCCTGTTGACGATCATATTTGATTTATATCACGTTCAATTACCAAACGGTGATTTCCGCTGAAACTAAACGAATCGAAGTGAAATTGAAGGAAAATACTGGACGACTCTGATGCCTTTATTATTATTTTTTTTTTTTTTAATTTTTTTTATAATGGATTTTTTTCATGCGTCGACGATGAGAATTAATTGAGCATCGCCCAGGAAAAAAAATTCAACAGTTTTCCTGGTTGGATAAGAAAAACTAAAAAAGAAAAAGTGAAAGAGAAGAATCGGGTCCCTCAGGTATCGATACGTGTAATTACCAATCAGAAGGGTCTTCTGGCCTCCACCTTTTTTTCGTTTTGTATTAGTTAATTCTTTGAGAAACCTTCCCGGTTCGAATCTTGTTGATTTCTTCTGGTGAAATCCTGAATTTCCCTATTCGGTAATGATGTCAGCGTCAGCACAAGTGTCAGCGTCAGTAATTCAAAAAACAAAAAAAAAATGTAGAAACAAGAGAAACCTTAGAGGAAGTATAAGAAGAGGTATTGCTAGTGATTAGAAAAAAAAAAAACTAATGATACCAGTAATAATTTGGTTTTTCTCTATGTCTACACCTCCACTTTTTGCCGCCCCATGCGTCTGCTACTGCCACTATTATTATTTGCTAGTCATGTACTAGGAATGATTACAGTTAATGAACCTGAATATGGGTCTAAATACGACCTTTCTTCAGGTTCAAGTACTATTACCGTTAGATGGTCAGTTTATGATTCACCTGGTCCAAAGAAAAAGGATGTCTTGGAATATATCTTTACACTTGTAGCGGGACCCAACTACAACATTGAAGCATTTGAAACAGTTGGTAAAGCAGATGCAAAGCAAGTTGAAAAGCAAACATTTACATTTCCACTGAAAAATACCGTCGGTGGTAATGGTTGGTATTATGTTCAAGTGATGGCATTGACCGAAGAGGGCCATGCCATTCAGTACTCGCCGAGATTTCAACTGACAGGAATGGTGGGCGGTAGGACCCCACAACCTGCCACTGGTAAGTCGCCGCCATTACCTGAAGTTAGAATGACTACGCTGGATATTTTAGCTAATATGAACTCGATGAGTTTTTCGGTTCCGTACTGGAAGCAGGATGGATTGGCTAAATTTGCGCCTATGCAAACTCAACCACCAACAAAGGTTACAAAGACTACATGGACGATGATAAACCCAACAAGTTCAGTTTCCTATTTCAAGACGAATAAAAGAGGCCGTGAGCAATTGACTACGGTTACACCTGGTTGGTCATATGGATTACCAAGTGAATGGAACGAGGCGACACCTGCTTTACATCCGCGCGAAAATGGTGGTTGGTATAACCCATCCCAAAGGCTATCGTTAACACCAAGGAAGATCAATGCTAACGAAAGGTTCAGAGTGACTAGTCAGTGATAATATATACGTACGTATAGAATACATCAGTTGTTTGTCTCTTCTTTTTTGGTTTGTTCTTCCTCTCCCTGTTCTTTCTTTTCTTCTGTCTTGGGTTCCTCCTTTGGCATATTCTTTCTGTGGCCAGTCATGGATCTTGATTTTTGACCGGATCCACTAAAGTTTTTACCTTTGGTGGCTTCTCTTTGTAAATCGTACTGCTTCTTCGAGAAAACGTCCAATTTACGACCTTCATATGATAAAGTTTCAGCATCTTCACCTGAGTAGGTCTTCAAAAACTTTTCACTTTCTTCCAAACTATTGAATTCAACAATTGCAGTACCGTTGAATGTTCTGCCATGGTCTCTTCTTAGACGTACTTGGTTAATCTGTGCCAAGCCATTGAAAAATTCTTCTAATTTCTCCTGCAGTTCGGTCATATCACCTACGTTTTCATGTGGAAAGTTCATAACCGCTAAAGTTCTTTTGTTACGTTCATGGCGAGCATTCTTAGTACCTTCGAAATCAAGCGGTTCAGTTCTTTTGACATTCTCACCATCTTCAGAAACTTGTAGGATCTTGGAGGTGCGCAGCGTCTCGACGACTTTTTCCACGGGTCTGAATTTTTTCATTCTGTTAAAAGTAGCAATGGTACCAATTGGCACCCAGCCGTCATTCTTCTCGGCGGTCATACGCAAGAACTTATCATATGGGAAGTTGAACTCTGAAAAATAGAACTCTACCTGCTTCAAACACTGTTTTGTAACTTCTGGAGTGAATTCTACTGGGACATATGAGCCACGTCTTTGTTGATCTTCTGCCATCTTAAATCTCTTGATGTGTTGATCTTGGAAGGAAGTTTCTTTTACATGCTCATCTCATCTCATCGCTTTCTTACAAGTGCTTTTTTTTTTTTTTTTTCGTTCTTTCCTACTGTGTCGTCAACCATGACCCATTGGTCGATGAAATTGAGATGTGATGAGCATGGTGACCTAGACGATTCTACCACTATAGTTCGTCTCTCTTAGTATTATGAGATCCATTTCATTAGTGTAGCTTGCTGGAAGCTTTGTCAGTGCGCCTTTCCAGTTTGGTGTGGATGTTGAGTTTTCTATGCCGTCGTAGTACTCCAGGCCATAACCGATAGTAAAAATCCAGCAGCCAAAAGTTCGACGTAGTTGCTTGAGCATTTTGATCAATGCATTGTAGGATGACATATCATGTGCTAAGTAGGACAGATTATCAATTACAATACCCGAAATCTGCTTATCAGGTCGATCTTGAATGTGGCATCTGCGTAGTGCATCGAGGGGAGAGGTTTGTAATTGCATCAAAAAACTCTGTAATCCGTCCATATTGCATATTGAGGTTGAGTTCATATAATGAACACCGTTAGGAGTCTCCTGGGCGACTTTCTTCCACTCTGATATGGGGTCGATTATGAGAACACTTGAGTCGTCCTTGATACTACAATCTACGCATTGGTCCCAAATCTGCCTCTTAAAGGGTGTAAACTTGAAGCCGTGTTCGATTAGATGTATAAATGATACACTTGGAGAACCCATAAAATTGGGTAGTGTTAGTGACTGTGGGATTGCATGGTAGAACTGGGACAGATAGTCAGTAAAATGAAAGATATTTAAACGAGGAGTCAAGTCGTAAATGCATACATTTGAAAGCGGATAGACTCTACAATGAGCCAAAACATCCATTTGAATCACACTTTGTTTTCGTTTGGAATCGCGTCGAAATATATATAAGGTTACGCATGTATGAAAACTTTGAGAAACTTTAGACTTTTATTCAACATCTCGACGAAGAACAACTTCTAGAAGATATAAGAACAGAAAATAAAATAAAAACTTGGAAAGAAAACTGATGTTGAGGGCGGCTCTTTATTATGGTAGGTCTACACTGGCCGTTGCTGTTTTGTGTGGATGTGCACTTTACGGTGTGACAGCGTCAGCTGTATTGACTTTGGTTGGTAAACAGCATTTGGCGCAATGGGCAACAGCTCGCTGCTTTTACTATGCAATGGCCCTAATCATGGGGGTCGATGTAAAAGTGGAAAATGAACATTATTTGGAAAACAAACCATATATTATTGTTTCGAATCATCAAAGCGCGCTTGATGTTCTAATGTTGGGACGTATGTTCCCAAAAGGTTGTACAATGACGGCTAAAAAATCGCTGAAATACGCACCATTCTTGGGTTGGTTCATGGCATTGAGTGGAACACTTTTCTTAGAGAGAACAAATCGCCAAAAAAGTGTAGAGACGTTAAACCGTAGTTTAGAGGTTTTGAAAGAAGAGAAAAGAGCATTATGGATTTTCCCTGAGGGTACTCGTTCCTATACAACTAACTTAACGATGTTACCATTTAAAAAGGGTGCATTCCATCTAGCGCGTCAAGGTAAATTACCAATTGTTCCTGTTGTGGTTTCCAATACAAGCACTTTAATGAATCCTAAATGGAAGGTCTTCAACAGGGGTTGTATCGTCGTTAGGGTCATGAAACCAATCCCAACGGACAATTTGAGCGTCGAAGAAGTTGGTAACTTTAGTGAAGACATTAGAGATAAGATGCTTACAGAATTACAAGATTTGAGCTATTCGCCTGCTAATAACGATACAAATATTCCACCAGACGCTAAAGCTCATAGAGAACCTGTGGAAAGCACGGCCGCTCTCCCCAGCGAAAATCTCACTCGAAGAAACCCAACCCTGACCAAAGAAATCAATAATTAGGCTGAAGATCTCATTATTTTATCCAGTTTTTGTTTTTTTTTTGTTTCTTTTTTTTTTTTTTTAAACCTACCCTTCCGCTTACTTATTTACTCGGTTTAATTAGGATTTTACAGACTTACCGATGTGCTTCATGTATAGACCAACATCTTCCTTAGAACCTAACCAAATAGAAGATTTGTCATGAATGTGCTCTGGTCTTAGATCCAGGATACGCTCACCCCTGTCATTAACGGAGGTACCACCAGCTTGTTCCACCAAATAAGACATGGGGAAAGCTTCATACAACAGCCTTAATTTTCCAGAGCTAGCCTTGCTATCACCTGGATAAGCGAAGATGCCACCGTACATGAAGGTTCTATGCATATCGGCTACCATTGAACCAACATAACGCGCAGAAAATGGCTTGCCGTTCTCCTGTGGTTGTTTCAATTTCTCAATAAACGATTTTATCTCATCGCTCCAATAGTAAGAGTTACCTTCGTTGATGGAATATATTGGGTTGTGAAATGGTAATTTCAAATCTGGGTAAACCAAAATAAATTCCCCAATGTTATTATCAAGTGTAAATCCGTCGACGCCGAGACCTGTCGTCAAAAGTAGATGTGTAGATGCACCATACATTGCATAACATGCAGCAACCATTTCAGTACCAGGTCTTAATACGTCTTGAATGGTACCAGTCGAACCTGGCTGCAATTTGAAGAGTGACACAATTGTACCAACAGAAACACCAGCGTCCAAGTTGGAAGAACCGTCAATCGGATCACAACATACAGCATAAGTGCCTTGACTCGTGGGAAACACGATTAAATCTTCCTGTTCCTCAGATACAAGCACCCTGACGTTACCACTACTTTTCATAGCATTGATAAAAATCTCGTCACCCAACACATCTAACTTCTTTTGCTCATCACCGGTCTTATTGGATGTACCCGCCAATCCTGAAAAGTGAACCAATTCTGCCCTTCTAATAGTCTGGGAAATAAATTTAAATGCAAACTGCAAAGAATTCAACAGCAGCGTAAACTCACCAGTAGAATGTGGCTTCAACTTCTGTGATTCCAACAGGAATCTTGGAAGCGTGACAACATCTGTGTCGAATTGTTCCTTGAGTGGTGCTGGCATATCGAGTGTACTATATAAAATGGAATCTCTGTCTTCCTAAAATCGGCTAATTTCCTGATTTGTTAGAAGAGATTCGATTCTATCATATTTAGGCTCAACATTTCTTCTCTTTATATATCATTTTTTCCCGCCGACCCCTTCCAACCCCGGGGCGTTTTAAGGGTAAGAAGAGGGGACGGTTTTCAAAAAAAAAAAAAAAAAAAAAAAAGTCCCGGGGGTGCGGAGAAACACCATGGAGAAGTGGGAAAGTTGAAAACTCGCAATAGAGTAAAGTATAATTCTCCTTGAGGGTTCGAACGGGGGAAGGTAGGGGGGACATATACATTGAATAAGTTTCTCGCCAGCAAAACCGAAAGAATAGGGAGCTGATGGCTATGTACCAAAGAAATAGAATGTGGAACAAGTTACGGTGAGAAATTGTTCGAGGCTAAGTTCCTCTTTCTAATAGCCGTTGAATGTGGGGGGCTCTAATGAATCATTGGTGGGGGTTTTCAGCCTTCGATTATTGTTATTGCTTATTTTCCGGTTTCCTTAATATTGAATCTACGGTCTTGTCGTATATAGTGATCACCAGTATCGGAGTTTGCTAATTAGGCGCCAAAGTGATGGGAAAGTATGAGCAGGGAGAGTAATTTTGCATATTGGAATAGAAGAGTTAAGCAGTTTGCAGGAGATGCGAAGTAATTGTAGTATCACGTGGTCTTTGTCGGGCGATCGTACCATGTGATTCGGATGACGGGTCGAATGGAAAAGGAAAGAAAGGAAAAAAAGGTTATACCGACCAGTTTATGATAATAATTTCAACATACACGTACATTTCGAAGAGGTTTGTGTAATTTAATGACAAGGCAAGGGACCTAAGCCTTTAAAAGATGGCCACTTCAACGACAACACAAACTGCATCTTCCCTTGGTTCCAGTGAAAGTTCTCTTCCTCGCAAGTCTCAGACCAATGGCAACCCTGCTATCCAAAAACCAAAATTGACGGGTTGGGCACAGGCGGCTGCTAGATCATTACCCAAGTCTCAGCAGCAACTACAGCATTCTAGCCAAGTCTCATCTCCACAAGAGAAAAATAACCAGTTGCCTACCAATGTGGCAAAATCTAATTCGGGTTCATCGTCTAATAGTAATAACAATAACAATAATAATAGAAATACCTCTCCCTCTTTGAGGAAACCAAGGAAACAGACAAATAATAATAACGGCAATAATAATAGCGGTGTCAATAATACCAATAATAATAATAATGCTTATAATAAACCTAGGCAACCGTACAATCGAGAAGAAGTTCGCAAGTACATGAAAGATCTGTTCTTACATTACACTTCTTCATCAACTAGCATATCTACTTACAATAGTTTGGCCAGTAGCGGGAAGGGAAACAACTTGGATTGGGGGGCAGTCACTAATAACAGGTACAGAAATAAGAAGTATGGATGTCTGAACGAAATAGCACAGGCTTTACGTAATTGAGTGATGCGTTTCTATCATATATATATATATATATATACATGTGTAATCTTTTTTTTTTTTTTTTGTTTTTATAAAAACGTAAAAGTATGAAAAAGTTGAATGTGAGTCATCTATGGGCATCAGTTGGTAAGGTTCAGCCTGCAAGAGAAGGACTGATGGTTAAATAAGGATGGCCATTTCGCAATTAGAAAGTGCTCTTTCCTACCACATACGTCTTTTACTACCTCAACTGCTCTCTCATGAACGTTCCCATAAATTGGCGTATATTCTCTCATTAGTTTCTGCTGTTTCTTCAGGTTTTATTGGACTAATAACTCTTTACTCACAACCATGGCAATCGCATTTGAACTTTAGCGCTTGGCAGATTAATTTGCTCGTTAGTATTGCAAATTTGGGAGTTTATCTGGTTCCTCCACTGCTGGGGATATTTGCAGACGCCCATGGTCCTATTGCACTGAGTGCATTTGCAACAATTGGGTTCGTACCGAGCTATTCAATTTTGTCATACCTTTTCAATCATCCTGAAATTGATGCAGTTGTTTCATTCCGGTGGTCTACTGCTTGTTTCTGTTTAATCGGTATTTCAACGAGTGCATTATTCTTCAGTTCCCTATTGACATGTGCCAAATTGTACCCAGAGACTAAGCTATTGTCTATAAGCTTACCCACAACATGTATTGGCTTATCTTCATTACTGGGATCGCAGCTTTTAAGAATAGATTGGTTTTGGGTCCCTAATCATCACTATCTAGATTTGCATAAAGTCTTTGGTACGTTCGCTGCAATTTATGTTAGTGTAGGGATATTGGCTTGGATAGCTACGGCCAGAGTTAGTATGATGCAGTTTAAACAGCCTGAAAATGGAGAGAGCGATGATATTGATGAGAATGAACCTTTGTTATCATCGCATTTGTCAATACCACCGGATCAGCGTCGTTTTTTCAAGGATATTGCAGGCTACCTTTTTGCTCTTTCGATCATGTTGTCATTAGGACCACTTGAAATGATAATTGCTGATATGGGAGCCGTTGTCAATTTAATTTTTCCCCATCATCCGACACTATCCAGCGATCTAGTCTCTATATATGCCCTGAGTTCTACTTTGGCGAGGTTGCTAACTGGTGTGGTAGCCGATTGGTTCATTACAAAGGACTGGTCACCCAAGTGGATTCTTCTAGGGATTTTGTCAATAGGGACTTCGTTACAACTAGGTCTCTGGTGGTTAGTCATAACACCAAATGTAACTCATCTACATGCTCTTGGTTTGGGTTCAGTCTTAGGGTTAGTCTATGGTGGGTTATTCACTATCTATCCCACTACAGTCATGATGGTTTGGGGTGAACAGCTGTTTGGAACTGCTTATGGGTCCATGATGATTGCACCGGCATTAGGTTCACTTTTATCGTGTATGACATTCGCTAAAGTCTATGACTCCAACTGTGAGGTTAATACCACCAGTAATTCGCAGTCATACTGCATTTCACCTGTTTTTAAGATCACATCGATACAGTTCTTGTGTTCCATTTTTTTCGTCATATGGTTACTCAGGACTTGGTCGAGTAGGAAAGTTAATCTGTAGATATTTGTATAGTCTAATGGAGGACATACAATTAATTAGCCGCGGAGATCGCTATTACTCTGGTATATCGATAAAATGTTACCCGGATATAGGTTTTACAATTTTTTTTCTTGGTTACGTGTCTGCTTACAGGACTAGCCGGTATAAACTGGGTTGAAAAAAATAACTAGGACGTGTATTGCATAAAAGTATCATATTGAAGATCGAATCAAGGCCACAATTGAAATTGAAAATAATACTTTCAAACAATTGTATTGTGAACTGACAAGATGTCTGGCCGCGTACTAGATTTTTTTAAGCCCTTCGAGGCCTATCTACCCGATGTTATTGCACCACAGAGGAAAGTTCCTTACAATCAAAAGATGATATGGACAGGAGTTTCACTATTGATCTTTTTAGTTTTAGGTCAAATTCCACTTTACGGTATTGTATCCAGTGAGACCAGTGATCCATTATATTGGTTACGTGCTATGTTGGCCTCAAATCGTGGTACTTTGATGGAACTTGGTGTTTCGCCAATTATTACTTCTTCAATGATCTTCCAATTTTTGCAAGGTACTCAATTACTACAAGTTGATATGCAAAGTAAACAAGACCGTGATTTATTCCAAATTGCCCAAAAGGTTTGTGCAATTATCTTAACTTTTGGTCAGGCTGTCGTTGTTGTCCTTACGGGCAATTATGGTAGACCAAAGGAAATAGGTATTGCTATTTCATTGTTGTTAATCTTCCAATTGATGTTTGCATCTTTCGTTGTGCTTCTTTTGGATGAATTGTTATCCAAGGGTTACGGTTTAGGTTCTGGTATCTCTCTTTTCACTGCTACTAACATTGCTGAACAAAGTTTCTGGAAGGCATTTGCTCCAACTACCACTAATTCTGGTAGAGGTAAGGAGTTTGATGGTGCTGTAATTGCCTTTTTCCACCTTTTGGCGGTTAGAAAAGATAAGAAGAGAGCTCTTGTCGAGGCATTTTACAGAGCAAATGCACCAAATATGTTCCAAGTTGTTGCAACTATCTTTGTGTTTTTATTCGTTCTATATTTACAGGGATTCCGTTACGAATTACCAATTAGATCTACCAAGGTTAGAGGTCAAGTCGGTACCTATCCAATCAAATTGTTTTACACTTCAAACACTCCAATTATGCTACAAACCGCTCTTACTTCTAACATCTTTTTGATCTCTCAAATTTTATTCCAGAGATTCCCATCGAATCCAATCACTCGTTTATTGGGTGTTTGGGGTATTAAACCAGGCTCTTTGGGTCCACAACAAGCTTTGAGTGGTTTGTCTTATTACATTCAGCCACCAACTTCTTATAAGGAAATTGTTTTAGATCCTATCAAATCCGTCGTTTACGTTTCATTCGTCCTTGGTGCTTGTGCACTTTTCTCAAAGACTTGGATTGAGATTTCTGGTACTTCTCCCCGTGATGTTGCAAAACAATTCAAAGAACAAGGTATGGTTATCAATGGTATGAGGGAAACTAGCGTCTACAGAGAATTGAAGAAAATTATCCCAACTGCCGCTGCTTTTGGTGGTGCTACTATCGGTGCTCTTTCTGTTTGCTCCGATGTCTTGGGTACCTTAGGTTCAGGTACCTCTATCTTGATGGCAACAACAACCATCTACGGTTACTATGAAATGGCTGCTAAAGAAGGCGGTTTTTCCAAAAATCTGGTATCCGGTGTTTCTGAATTGATGTAATCGAGGAAAACCAATTACATTTCAAATCACAATTCAAATCACAATTACAATCACAATTACAATTACAATTCACCCTGCATGAATTTTTGGAAGAGGTGTATGTAGTCTAGCACAACGAAGAAAAAAAAATAAAATAAAAACCTTCACATATTCACATTGCTTGTATGAACCGATAGAAGGCAATTGGAATATATGATTACTAGAACTGTATATACTACATACCTCGTTCAAATGACACTTTTTTTTTTTTTTAGTTGTATACCCTTTGAAATTATTAGTCGTCTTGGCAAACGCATTGGCAAAAAAAGACAATCTTTAAAGTCGCGATGAGCTCAAGATTCAAATAATTTATACAACGGTTTAAGAGTAACTGGCCTATCCATCATTCTGATCTCCTCAAGAATAAGGATAAAGATGGAACAAACTGATCGAAATCCCGATAGATCAGACATCACATCTCTTTTTTTCGATGATCTAAACTCATTACAAAGATGGTTCGATAAGGGGGTAATGGATTTAAAGGACCTTTTAAACGTTCCTAGGGAAAAATATTCAAATTATTGGAAATTTGAAAAGAATAATCTAGTTACCATTCCTAATTTAACCACTCGTAAACCCGAAATTACTGTATGTCATGACTTTAAAGGTGGTTATCTGCCGGGACACGACCTTTATCCTAACGGTCAATATGGAATTGAGCCTTGTAAACCATACTTGTTGAGGTATCCTGAAGTTGTGGATAAATTCATTTATTTTTCCCATCATTGTATTACTATTCCACCTGTTTCTTGGACCAATTATTTGCATAGACATAGTATACCGGTACTAGGCACATTAATCCTTGAACATTATTCCCATTCTGGTGAATTGTTTAAGAAAAATACAAAGGGTGAATTTGTATATGTAAAATTGTTGGTCGAATTATGTCGCATTTTTCACTTTGAAGGTTGGTTAATTAACTTTGAAACGGGATTTAGAAAAAATTTAAATTTAGTAATGCCATTTTTAAGAGAATTAACCGCCAGAGTAGAATGTGAGATATATGGCGGGACAGTGATGTGGTACGATGCATTTACCACATATTCCAATAAATCAAGACACCAAAATGAAGTTAATATTTCGAACTACGATGCCTACGAGAATTCCACCCAATTTATGACAAATTACAATTGGGATGCTCATAATGTTGGTAATTCTTTAAAGAATGTGGGGGTTTTGGGAATGCACTCTCGTGTGGCACTTGGTGTAGATGTTTGGGGTCGTAGTATGCAAATTTGTCATGGTGGTTTTGAAAGTAATATAGCGGTTTATTATGCGCAAAAATTTGGTACTAATGTGGTCCTATTTGCGCCAGGGTGGACCTATGAAAATTTTGGTGAAGCTCAATTCTATGAAAAAGATGATATTTTTTGGGATAATATCAAAAGTACTCTGCAGTCGCATTCGCATCCTAGATCTCAACTATCATCCTGGTGCGTTTGTGAATCAACAAAAAGTAGGTATTTTACGACTTTTTTTTCAGCAGGTTCAGGAAAATTCTTCAATTTGAATGGTAGAAGGATTTCCAACGATAATTGGGTTCAGTTGAGTCTTTCAACACCATTACCTACTAGCCGCCGTTGTTATTTGGACCATAGTGATTCCTTTGTTGGTGGCAGTTCTTTGGCGGTACCTCTTTCACCTATGGAAAACGGTGGATTGGATTTGTTTAGATTTGAACAATTCCTTAACGATCAAAAAATAACACCTGACAGTGAGATGAAAGTTAAATTCTCCTATAAGTCTCTGGGATCTTTACCACCAGCGAAACTGGTCGTGAAATGTTTTGTCGTTCGTCGTGGTAAAAGGTCCAAAACAATATTAAAAGTAGAGGATGTATCGTTACTGATGCCTTTAAACCATAGTGCATGTCATACAGCACAAGGTACTACTAAGTGGTCGGTCATCGAAAGAGTTGTTCCAATACCAGCTTTAGAATCCAGATTTTCAGAAGAATATTACGTGGAAGGTGCACATTTGGAATGGACAGTAGACAATAATCATGATGAATGGATGATGGTTCCAGAAAAAACTGAGGATTTAGACTGTAAATTGTTGATAGGATCAATTTGTCTGGAAATTGGTCCCCGTGAGGACACTAGTAAAAGAGAAATTATGCGAAATGGGTCACAATTATGTTGGCAAGATAAGGAGAGTTCATTCATGTGGTTAAAACTACAGAGTGGTAAACTCGATAGCGTTTTATTTTCGCCAACAACGGAGGTAAGTGATAGGGAAACCACAATATTGGAGTATGGTAGAAATGGTTCATTGAAATTTGTAATCAAAAAATGATGGGTGTTGTATGTAACTTTTAGATTTTACCAAAAAATGAGAACTCCTCGTAGGGGGCTCGAACCCCTGACATTTCGGTTCCTCGTTAGTGCTTAAAAGCCGAACGCTCTACCAACTGAGCTAACGAGGACGAGTCCTTCGGTCTCCCAACGATTATCTGGTTGTTTTTAGGAATATTCTGAAAATAAAATTTGGTTGTTTTTAGAATTTGATAACACCACTTATTTTTATTTTTACTTGACATCAAATAAACTCAGGACAACAAACTTTAATGGCTTGTTGAATATAAACAAGCATACGCTTTTTCATCCCTCTGTTTTCCCTTTGCACACTCCAAGCAGAGACCCCCTTACTAAACGTAAATTTCATATCAACAGCCAGAAAAAAAAAAAAAAAAATAAAGAAGTAAAAATAAAAATGGCATTGAATCTATTAAGAATGTATAAGAACCCTAAAGCTAAAATTACAAATTTTTCTTTGCACCCCTGTTGGCTATCCTCTTCATCCTTTCCTCTCTTGCTAGTTTAGCCTCAGGACCAGCTTCGGTATCCATTGTGTAGTCCCACCATCTAAAAGATGATGCGTAGTTACCAATGAAATAATGGTGGTGTAAATCATGATGTTCCGCACCAGACCAAAATGGTAAGAACTTGTTCAATGACCATGGGAAGTCGTAACCTGAATGTGAATCAACAGCTTGAAATAGTCTTAATGAAATCCAAACACACAGGGTGAAAAGGTGCAAATGTCCCGTGTAGAGAACGTAGAAAATCGGCATACCAACTGTACCAAACCCTAAAGTCATCGTTTCCATCGGGTGTGCATATTCAGCTGCTAAACCAAAGGGTGCTGCATAACGATGATGCTGCTTATGAATATACTTGTAGAAAACACCATAGTGTAAGAAACGATGGACCCAGTAATGCCACATGTCTTCACCTAAAAAGAAAAACGCAACTTCACAAACCATCTTCTTCCAATGTGGGAATGGAACTTGCACAGAAATACCTAATTTCTCACACAGTGGATGGAAAGTCCAAATTGGAATCGCCTCCACCAAAAAATGGGACAACACAATACTTTTCAGACAATGCCATTGTTCCTTACCGCTTGGTATCTTTGTTGGTTGAATCTTGTACCTACGGAAAAACGGGATTTGATCAATGATAAACCATGGAAGACTTCTTCCAAAGTACATTACCTCATGTAAGAGGAAAAACAACAACCCTGTTGCCAAGATATCATTATCCATATACGAATACCAGGCTGCCCACAATTGTTCGACAATGTTCAATTTTGCCGAAATATACTTCTGATTTTGTACATTTTTCAACGTACCGATGAAAGTTTCATCACGAACCAAATGGCTCAACGTCGAATTGGCAAATACACTAGACATATTTGCACAAACACACGCTCTAACGCAGAGGAAATATGAATTAGAAAAAGAAGAACGTCTCTGTCTGTACCTTGTTCCTTTGTAATTGTGTATAGTAGTTTTCAAGTGTACCCATGAAGAACCCAATTTGCACCAATAAAATATGAAAAGCCGGGTAACAACACCCAAAGAAAAAAAGAAAGACAACCCATATAAAACAGCAAACAGGAAGAAAAGGAAGAAAGCAGCAGCAAACCCGGAAACTGCTATCACCGGATATCAATTCAAAAATCTCCTAACACATCACCAGAACACGTGAAATCCATGTGTTCTATTACCCGCCCCAAATCATGTGACCAACACCCAACACCCAACACCCACTTCTGATCGCGATTCACGAAAAGAAAAAGAAAGAGCCGCAGCTCATTTCGAACACCACTGGGGTTTCCAGAACCTCCACACCCCACACGACTAATTCATAAAAAGAACAAGTGGCATTGCCGTGTCCGCGACTCCGGCAAAATACCATAATGAAGAAACGCGTCAGAGAAGCGACAACTAAGCAGCAAGCGACCGGAGAAATAACAACAATAAAACGTTGCCTGATGCTACGGCTTCATTACTGTTATTTTGATTACCTCTGTGACAACCACTATTTTATCAATTGCCGTATGGTACAAGTACCAGCAGATCTGCTGCTAAGAACCACAGCAGTCCGTGTCTAAAGAAATAGAACAACAAACATTTCGTGCATCTATTTTTTTTCCTTGCCTCCTTTCGTTGTTCTTTTGTTTTTTTTTCTTTGAATGGCGAATGGAAATACCGGGCTCTTGATGCCAGCTTGTTGTTTTCCTCTTTTTTACTTCACGGTAAGGGCAATTGTCTTGTTGCCAGCTTCTTATTTCTCCCAGCCACCCACTCTCAAATATACACACATACACACACTTCCTGATTCCCTTACTGTCGTGTAAATCGTTCTCTTTATGTTTCGGTTTCGGCTCGCCCAAATATTTTGCAAATTCAGAATTCTCATATAAGAGTGGTTTAGTTGTCAACTTCTTGGATCTTGTTTACCCGTAAGAGTTCTTGTAACTTTCGGCATAAATTTCTTGAAATAAAAGATAATTGAGGAAGAAGAACAGAATCTTTAGGTTTAGATCCAAGAGATTTTGATTTGACGCTTCATAGACAGCAAGGTAAAAAAAAAAAAGGTTTGAAATGAAAGGATTAATCTTGGTTGGTGGTTATGGTACTAGATTGAGACCATTGACTCTTACTGTTCCTAAGCCATTGGTTGAGTTTGGTAACAGACCAATGATCTTGCACCAAATTGAAGCATTGGCAGCAGCTGGTGTAACTGATGTTGTGTTGGCAGTCAACTACAGACCAGAAGTTATGGTTGAGACTTTGAAGAAATATGAGAAGGAATATGGTGTTTCTATCACATTCAGTGTTGAAACCGAACCACTAGGTACTGCAGGACCATTGAAATTGGCCGAAAAGGTTTTAAAGAAGGACAGCTCTCCATTCTTCGTTTTGAACTCTGATGTTATTTGCGAATACCCATTCAAGGTGTTGGCAGATTTCCACAAGGCACACGGTGGTAAAGGTACCATTGTTGCAACAAAGGTTGATGAACCATCTAAATACGGTGTTATTGTGCATGACATTGGAACACCAAATCTGATTGACAGATTTGTGGAAAAGCCTGTTGAATTCGTTGGTAACAGAATTAACGCTGGTCTTTACATTCTAAACCCAGAGGTTATCGATATGATTGACTTGAAACCAACTTCGATTGAGAAGGAGACTTTCCCAGTTCTTGTAGAGCAAAAGCAATTGTACTCCTTTGATCTAGAAGGTTATTGGATGGATGTTGGTCAACCAAAGGACTTCTTGTCAGGTACTGTTCTGTACTTGAACTCGTTGAGAAAGCATAACCCTGAGAAATTGGCCAAGGGTGATAACGTTATTGGTAATGCGGTTGTTGATCCAACTGCTAAGATTGATCCAAGTGCCAAGATTGGTCCTGATGTTGTTATCGGTGCCAACGTTACCATTGGTGAGGGTGTTAGAATTACGAGATCCGTTGTATTATCGGATTCGAATGTCAAGGCTCATTCTCTAGTCAAATCCACCATCGTCGGCTGGTCATCTACTGTCGGTCAATGGTGTCGTCTAGAAGGTGTCACTGTTTTGGGTGATGATGTGGAAGTTAAGGATGAAATTTACATCAACGGTGGTAAGGTCTTACCCCACAAGTCAATTTCTTCCAATGTTCCTAAGGAAGCCATTATTATGTGATGTCCATTGTGTTTTTTTTTTTTTTTTTTTCATTTGTTTCTGTTCCCATTTTAATTTTTAAAACTTTTCGATTTTTCGAGAGGTTGATCCTCTTGAACACACATAACTCTATATAAATATACCCAATAACAAAGACGTTAATTAATTAGTATTGTCGACTGTTTTATTCCTTTTTTTATTTTATTTGTATTTTATTTTTATTTCATTTTTATTTTTATTTTTCTGGTGTTTTTACTTATTACTCAAACTTTCTAATATTACATCAAGGCATCCATCTACTTTTTCAGTGTCCATCTCTGTACCTTCACTTATCATCTTTCTGTATTTATGAATCTTTGAATTATCTTCTACAATTTGTAAGGCTGTTTCTAATTTGTCCTTTCTTTTTAATTGTAAAATGCTGAGATCAATGACATGCCTTAACCTTTCATCAGTGGTATCATAAGTATTACTACTATCGTTATTATTGTTATTATTATTATTATTATTATTATTATTATTATTAGTATTATCATCATTATTGTTATTGTTATCACTGCCGTTATTATGGCCATTTTTATCACTATTATTATTGTCATGGTTTTGTGCTAGTGCATCATCTTGTCCTAAGAAATGGTTGAGTAACATATATTGTTCCCTTTCCCATCTATTTGTCAGTTTTTTTCTTAAATCTTTCACTTCAAAACGTAACCTTTCCATATCTGTCAATCTTTCCGTCATCGTTGTATCAAAACCGTCGACATTATCGCTATTAAGAACCGCCATCGTTCTTAGATTGACGCTTCTAATCGTCTTTGACATGCCGCTCAAAGTCTTTTCCATATTTTTAACATCTATATCACGTTGATGGTATAGGCTATTATAACGATCAGCAGCTTGCTTCATGGATGCAACGACCTCTGGAATAGATCTCGATATGCGTGTTGCGGCTTGTGATGGAAACATCATATAATCAGATGCAGCCGTATTTAATAAGGGTGTGACTGATCCCATTGGCGAATCAATCTTTCCACTTAATCCAATTCCACCACCATTACCACTAATTCCTGAGGTATTATGACCTGTGGCACTCATGCCACCACCACCCGTAGTACCACCTGTATTAAAACTACCACCAGTTCCAGTACCGATACCAACCCCAACCGCATTAGCAGCTGCATTAATCTCTGAATTCATCTGAGCCTGATTTTTATTCAAAATTTGTTCATAATGTTCATTCATTATCTCATTAGGCGTTAATCTTTCTTTATTCGTAATTGTACTCAGAGCACCATTTCTGATTAGAGTGTTGAAAAAAGTTTTGTCACCATTTTCAGCGGCAAGGTGTAGTGCAGTATCGCCGTATCTGTCTTGTGCATTTAATAATAGCTCTATACGGTACTGAGGTGAGAAATCCTTCAACTTGGATAGCATTACATCCAAATAATAAACCGCTGATGGGGTAGAGGATTTTCTTTTAACGACGTGGTGAATTACGGTTTGTAATTGAGAATCTACGTCAAATGCTGTATCTTGTAAAAGTTCAAAAATCCTCGGGAATGTTCTTCTTGAATATGAATTGTGGAACATTGAAGCCCTCATTAATGGCGTTTGACCTTGGGAATTTGTTGATCTAGTACTGGTACCTCCTTCCACTAGTGCCTCCACAATTGGCAAATTCCCCATAGAACATGCCCAATGAAATGCAGTATGTAGTTCGGGATCTATTGGTGCATCGATATATGGAGCACTATTAGGTGGCGGTAATAAAAGTTCTGTGGGCACAGATCTATTAGACCTCACTTCGTTTGAAATAAAATAGTCCACCAACTTAGACAAATACTCATTGACCTTATCATGAATATCTGTACTTTGTGGTCTTGATTGAACAGAGTAGCGAGGTATAGCTGACATTATTGGAGAAGTCCCAGCACTACCAAACCTATGGTCAAATGGGTTTGCCTCAGATAGTTCACTAGGTGAGGTCGGCAGTGAAGGTGATGATTGTGATGAAATTGTACCGTGAATCAATTTCTGGCTATTTGTCGTAGTATCATTAATACCGCTTTCATGAACGAATCCTGCGTGTGTTGCCGCCAAATGACCATGTGGTTCGATATCACTTGATAATCCATCAACGATATCTAATTCTTTGAAGTGACCTCTATGTCCATTGCTAATATTATTACGGGTATTATGATTGTTGGTATTATTACTATCATTATCATCATCGACATCACCATTTTCTTCAATAAATGAGTTCATATGAGTTGTCCTTATTGATGGTAATTGTGTAGCTACTATGGATGAATTCGGTATTGGTGGTTTTGGAAAAGCCATGTCACTTTGAGATCGTTGTAAAGGTGCATTTAATTTCCTTTTGCCTCTGTGGCCTGTTGCAGGTCTACCACGTCTTCTAGCTGTAACTGGGTTAACAATTGTCGGTTCTGGTTGTCCTTCGACCATCGCAGATGTACTTGCACTTTTTACAGCTCTTTTCCTACTTGAGTCGCTCCTTGAAGCATGATGGTGTTTTGGAGCTTGTGGTGGTGATGCAGATCCATCTAATTGTGTAAAATCAAATAATGGTGCTAATTCATCTTGGACCTCAAACTTTGTCGCTAATGTCCTTGCAACATCCAATGGTACCCATGTACCCTGGTACTTACCAAACCCACCTTGAACTTTTTCATGAACTTCCTTTATAACTTCCTTCTCTAAGATACGGGTCCTCTTAGCTTTGGCAAATCTAGCAGCTTTCAAAATATGCGTTGCATTTACCCAATCATCATCCTTTCGCTTCATAACTGATCCTGTTGGATGGATGAATTCATAAACATCCACCCCAGAATATTTGGCTGAATATATTTGATTTGATGACATCCAAATATGACTTCTGAATCTTTTCCTTTTCTATATGATTACTTCGAAACCCACAACGACAAACAATTATTATTATTACTATAGCCTGCTAGCAACGAGGGACTCTACTAAAGACGCACAACAAACAAAACGCACAGTAGGAATATAAGCGAGTATAGTACTAAGGAATATTGAGAATGGCTGAATAAACTTGTATTTGATATTTTGAAGCTCTTCGTTCCTTATTAAGCCCTCTTTACTACCTTCTTTCACTGTGCATAGAATGCCTAAACCTTTATCCACCATAGATCATAAAGCGCTCAGTTTCTTTCGCAAGTCCCCCCGAAGAAAAAAAAAAAGCATTTGAAAAATTAATTCATAATTTACCCGGAACACAGTAATGAACTACAACAACTACAACTACAACACTAATAAAGAGTAGTAAGATAAGTATAACGGTATCGAGACGACACCACTACTGCAACCGCTACTCTAATCTTCCAAGTACAAATCTCTCAATTTACCAATATCGTGAGTGGTAAATTCCAATTCGTAAAAGAAGAAATTGTCAATACTTTTGTATTGTTCGAAGAAATCATCCATGAAGAATCTGAGAGATTCATAATGTGAAGACAACAAGTTTTGGCACATTTTTTGGGGCGTTAATTTGTACTGCTTAACCAATTTATCGGCATCTTTACCCAACATGCTGTAGTATAAATCACCTCTTGCTTCTAATTTTTTAATTAATTTAGTCTCGGTCCTTAAACCTAAAGTTGTTAATTCGTATTCTCTGGAAATGGTATCTTCATCTACACCTAGAATTAAAAGTAAAAGCATGCCCAAGATCCCTGTACGATCTTTACCTGCAGCACAATGGAATGCGACAGCATCACCTGGAGTCATACTGAGCAAGAATTGAAAAAATGTTTTAATTGAATCAATTGAATTTTTCAACATCAGCATATAGCCTTTCGGGAAACAGTATGATGAAATCAAGAGACCACTATGCTTCTCGGCAATAACTTCAGGCGAAACACTCATACCTCGGTTAAATGGCAGTAGTTGAACAAGTTGTTCATTCGGTAGTAATCCATTTTCTTCAGCTTCATTAGGAGCTCTTAAATCAAATATCTTAATCACACCTAATCTAGTTTGTAAATATTTTAATGCTTCTGGCGTAATATCACAAACATTTGCACATCTGTAAAATCTGCCAGACTTAACCCTCCTTTTTTGGAAAATAGTTTCATAGCCGCCCAAGTCCCTGAAATTAGATACATGAGAAAAGGAATACGGTAATGGCCAGCGTGGCAGGATTTCTGCAGGATTTAATGTTGCGCCCTTAATATATTGAGTCTTTTCAAAAAATCTTTTCAATTGATTTTCATTTGATAAATATTCGATAACCTTATCAGCAACCACATAACAATAATTGACCAAGCCATTACGCAATGGTAGATTCATTCCGTTAGGATCATTGGGCAAACCGTAAAAATTATGTGTTGCACCTCTAATCATTTCTAAATGATGCCTACCTTGAAATAAATTAGAGTAACTAGCAACTGCTGTTAAAGGTATAATTTCTTCACAAGTACCATAACATGACATAACAGATGACATTTGGTTGATTGAACCAAACTCATAAGTCGGACATTCAACACCACTCATAGTCTCAGATCTTGGAATCCAAATCCTAGAAATACCGCCCAAACGAGGTAAATCACAATAAAATCCACCATCTTTAGCCCAATTTGGCGAATATTTTAACCTTTTCTGAATTATACCTTTCCCATCATATCTACCTGAGCAATTGATTAGATTTGGGACATATCTCTCAGGATTTCTTCTACAAAATTCAAACATCGCCATTACACCTCTAGAATGTGCAACTATAGCATCTAACGTCAATGATAAACCAAACAATTCATGAGATAATTTCTCATTCGAAACTAACTCATAAATTGTCTCGATATCTTCCGTATCTTGTGCAACTGTTCTACCTATGCTAGTATCTTTACACTCTTCAGAGTCTCCTAAGCCCCTAAAATCAATTCTTATAACGAAATATCCTAAATCCGTTAATCTAGATGCTAAAATAGGTTGATAAATACTATTTTTATGTGCTTGATGTCCATGAACTAATAACGCCAGTTTATGTTTTGGTAATCCAAATTGATCTTCATGTCTTAATCTATCTTGCAAATTATCATATTGCATCGATTTAGGGTGACTTAAAATACCGGCAACACCTTCAGCTTTATGAAATTGCTTGTGCTTTATATAGACAAATTGTTCATTGTTTCCCAGTTTAATATGAGGAGGCGGTTCTGCCACAACTCTATAACTGACTTTATCGCTCTTTTCAATCGTCTTTGAATCTACACCAACACCCATTGCAAGAAAGTCAAATGTTTTATCCATTTATTCAAATAGTAAACCAAAAGAATCCTCAGAACGAACGCATTTAAAGAGGAGCTCAATCCCTCATGCACAGGAATGATGAACTTCTAAACTGTAAATATATATGCTTCATTTATTCTTTTTTTTTTTTCTTCTAGTTTACATTGAGGGGAAAATGAGAAAAAGAAAAGGAAGCGACAAACTTTTGTGCGAAGTTTCTTGATACAGTGATCGTTTTCTACATACAGTAGTTACCAGCTTTCGAAAGTCCTCGGAGAAGAAGGCGTGTGTTCGAATCCTGTAAGAGGCATGTATTTCCTCCTTCGAGGAAAAACAAAAATTTGCTAGTGTATATACGGCATGAGATTTAGGCTCAAAATATAAGGAGGAAGGAAGAAGAGCTGGAAGGAGGAAAGATTCCGCCAAGTTAAATGTCTCAAATGACTTCTCGGCGACAATGACCATCAGTCGCTCCTCTCTATAGAGTATTCTTCGAGGTCGACATGTTCGTAGTCCCTGGAGACCACAAATCCTCTTCTTTCTGTATCCATTTTTCTCCCCTTGCCAAGAGAAGTATTCATATTTATAAAATAAATCGAGCCCCCATCAGCGAAACAGCAGTAAGAATAAAAATAAAATAAAAACACGGCACGTGATAACGAATTACTTTTTATCACTTTCTGCGTAAACAATGACGGCGGCTACTGAAGAAAATGTGTTTCATCCGTAGAATATGTTATTATTTTTCACAAGTGGTATGAGTTTTTGCCCAAGCCGCCCTTCTCTTACGCGTCGCGTTTTAACGCATTCTCCGCTGTGAATGTGCGGCGCCCCAGAAGACATTGGAGAGGTCAGGGACCTGAAAAAGAAACGATGAAAGGTACGGCCAGCCTCACGGCTTTCTCTGTGCCTATATTTATACACCGCCACCTCTTTCTGCAGGTTTAACGTTAATCTGTTAAATAGCCGTAGGCCGACGAGCGGAAGAAGATAAAAGATAGTTATTATATTCGATTTAACCCATTATGGCGATCGCGGCGAATGGGTAAATATGATGATGGTGGTGGTAACGGTGATATATCAAAAAATAGAGCGAGGAAGTAACAAAAGGGAAAAAACGAGACAAGGGCGGCAAATTTACTGAAGTATAAAAGGAGGCCAATTTTTCCAATTCTCAATCACTTTGATTTCTCTTTCATTCTACTTTTCCTCTACTTTCCTTTTGGTTTTTTTATTTTCCGTTTATTTAATACAAAGTATCAAGTAAATACAGCGGTAAATATGTCTGATAACGAAAATTCACAGGTGCCAAAGACACAAGAATACCAGTCCGAGGGGGAGCAGGAGCCTAATCAAACACAAGAGTCACAGGAAGCACAAGAACCTGAGCAAGGACAAGAACCTGGGCAAGAACAAGAACCTGAGCAAGAACAAGAACCTAAGAAAACACAAGAACCTAAACAAACACAAGAGAATTCAAAGAAGGGTGAAGCTAAAAAGCAGCCTGAAGAGAAAAAATCTTTCTTGAAGAAGCTTACTGGTAAACTCAAGTCATTTATCAGTTAATTGTGAACTAAAACGTTGCTTTTTTGATCCATTTGATTTTAATTCCTTTTTTGAGTGTGTATAAGTGTGCTATGAACCATCAGACAAGAGAATAATAGTAATAATAATATAACTAATTAATACTTAATTACAATTTAAATATATATATATATATATATATCTAATACTCGATTTTCATCTACTATAATCTGGATCTTCGTGTATAGTGACTATGGCGTCCAACCGTTCAAAGACAAGTCTCTTCAACTTTTAACTATCTTCTACACTAATGATGGACATGTAAAGTGAACAGGACAACGGAGAAGACCAATGTTTCAACCGTACACTAATATGCAAGTACCTATGCCTATGATGCCTGGTCATCAAGTACCTGGTCATCCACAAGGTGTCCCTATGGGTGTCATGCCAATGTTACAACAGCAGCAGCAACAGCAACACCAACCACAACAACAACCTCATACTCAAGCACAATCCCAATCTCAACAACTAGAACCCGGTGTGCATGCATTAGATGATCCCAATGTTTATCATTGGATATGTCAATTGACTTATGGACCTCAAAAGGAGCAAGCGCTATTAGAATTGGGCAGGAAAAGAGAACAGTTTGATGATTTGGCGGTTGTACTTTGGTCATCTTTTGGTGTGATGACTTCGTTATTGGATGAAATTATATCAGTTTATCCCATGTTACAACCGCAGTTATTATCGAATCAATTGTCAAATCGTGTTTGCAATGCATTAGTGCTTTTGCAATGCGTAGCATCGCATCCAGAAACTAAACACCTTTTCTTACAAGCTCACATCCCATTATTTTTATTCCCTTTCCTAAACACGACGTCGAGACAGAGGACTTTTGAATATTTAAGATTGACATCATTAGGTGTAATTGGTGCATTGGTCAAGAATGACTCCCAAGAAGTTATAAACTTTTTACTACGAACTGACATTATACCCTTGTGTTTGCGGATAATGGAATCCTCATCAGAGTTATCGAAAACGGTTGCAATTTTTATCTTACAGAAAATTTTACTAGATGATGTCGGACTACAATACATTTGTGCAACCTTAGAGAGGTTTTATGCTGTAACAAATGTTTTGAGAGATATGGTTGATCAATTAACTTTGCACACACCACCGGGCAGATTGTTGAAGCATATCATTAGATGTTATTTGAGACTAAGCGATAACTTAGAGGCGAGAAGATTATTGAAAGTTGCCTTACCTGCAAAATTAAGGGATAATACTTTCACAGATGTATTAAGAGATGACGTGGGGTCAAAAAGATGTCTAGCCCAATTGTTATTGACATTAAATGAAGAAGCATAGAAAAGAACGGGAGCATGATCTTTTAATTTTCTATTTTTCCTTATTTTCTTTTAATCTTGCATGGGAAGGTCGGTGAGAAGGTATAATTAAGCTTACGTAATTCAAAAAATGAAGCTACAAACAAATCCATTTGCCGCTGAGATACTTCGAATATAATCGGGAATTTAGTTGTCACCATCCTCATCTTCTGATTTATCGGAAGGTTGTTCAGAGGGTGTTTGTACTTCGTCCTTTGGTTCTTCTTCCTTGGGTGGATCCTCTTTAGGCTGTTCCTGCTTCTCAGGCTGTTCCTGCTTCTCAGGCTGTTTCTCTTCTTCAGGTCGCTCATTTCCCTCTGGCTGTTCTTCCTCCTTGGGTTGTTCCTTTGATCCCTGTTGAGGTTCTTCTTCGGTTTTTTCCTGTTGTTGAAGTTGTTCCTCAGGCTTATCTTCCTTGTTAGGTTGTTCCTCAGGTTCTGATGCCTTTTCAGGTTCTGGTTCTTCCTGATTTTTCTTGCCGAACTCCGGTAAGAAAGTCTTCAATTCCCATGGAGAGATGAATGCAATTGACCCTAGCGTCGTAGCTACACCTAATGAAATTGCTGCCAAATATCTACTCTCCCCATCAGATCTTTGACTTGATGTTGATGCATAACGCTTCAAACACCTAGTATTTCGGCGAACGAGCTGAGGTGCCCTTGAAACTGAATTTCTGAAAACTATTGCACGAAACATCAGATGTCCTTGATTAAATGAACTGAAGTTTAAAGGTATTTGGAAGGTCAGTTTCTCTTCTTTTTCTTCAAAAAAAAAAAAAAAAGAAAAAAACAACTACAATGTTTTTCTGCAAAAATGTCGAGACCCAGTTTTATAGGTGCCATTTCGCATTGCGACTTTTACTTAAATCTGGGGCGATAAGGGATGAGAAGGAAATACTAAGATGCGGTTATAGTCTTGTGATTCGAGGAATATCTCTGTTTGTATGAATTCAATTCGTAAGACATGTTTTAAAGACAACTCTTACGAATTATTATTCGGTAGAATTTCAAATAGATTTCCTTTATATTGATATTCACATGTAGCCTAGGACCCAAAAAGAGCAGAAGTTAATTAAGAAAACTTAGGATGGCTGACCTTTTTTTTTTTTTTTTGAAGAGTTTAGATTCCATGCTTAAATATACCAGTCCAGCTCTAAGCTGCGGACTGTTATTAGGCTTGCGAAGTATTGGTTATTAGGTCATTTGTTAGGATTACTGTTTAGTGCCCTGTCGCACTATGTATTCGTGTTGCATGATAGCGGCAATAGATAATATACCGTTGGTAAAAAGCTGGGATGGTTAGTCTATTGAGTAATTTATAGAAAAAATAATGAACAAGACAAAATAAAAAACGGTCACATACAATCTTTTGAGTAACTTATGATGCAGCACGTCGCAGTATTCGAACTATTGGTCTTTACAAATAAAAACATTATTCTGTTTATTCATTATGATACGGAATCAAGAACTTTCTAGTTTCTAAGGAAGTAGAATGAAAATGTATTTCTTTCAAAATTACAGCTGATTCGCAAAAAAAGCTTTTCGAACATGTATTGACTATCTTTAAGATATGAATGTTCAAATAATAAAGACAAGTTTCCTCATAAAATCTACATTGATAAAGGTCTGGCGACTAGAAATTTTATAACGAAAATACTATAGAGCTAAAGAGACTTAATTAGCCGCTGATCTTTACGCTACTTTTTTGTCATGATATTCTAAGGTTACTCATCTTTTACGAGGGTGTTTTTCTAACCACTTTTTTTTTCTACCGGAAGAAATAAACAACACGTCTAACCTTCAAAAGTCAATTTCTTTCGATTGAGCGAGAACAAAAAGTAGACTTTAAAAATCATTCGAATTGGGTTGTAAGGTTCGAATATATTGGGTCAATTACATTAGCCATGTCTACCCATACCTATAAAAAATTTGAAAATGCAGGATCAGGGGATCTTCCTGATCGAATGACCATATATCAGGATTGTATGAGTGAATTCAATGAGTCTCCTATTAATCCGAAGAGGTGTCGTTTGTTGATCTCGAGACTCCTGAGATTATTGGCAGAAGGTGAAGCCTTTCCGGAAAATGAAGCTACAGCACTTTTTTTCTCGATCTCTAAATTATTCCAACATCAGAACGAATCTTTAAGACAAGCTGTCTATTTGGCTATCAAGGCATTGAGTAGCATTTCTGAAGATGTTTTGATGGCGACTTCTTCCATCATGAAAGACGTACAAAGTGGATCTGATTTAGTCAAACCTAATGCAATTAGGTCATTGACCACAGTTTTGGACGAGTCGACAGCATTCTCTGCTGAAAGATTGTTTAAAAGTGCTGTAGTTAATAAACATCCATCAATTTCTTCAGCTGCGTTGACTTCTTCTTATCATCTGCTACCCATTGCCGAAGCTACTGCAAAAAGGTTTGTTAATGAAACACAAGAAGCGGTCATGGATTTGAAGCCTTTTCCACACAGAAATATTATTGGAGACTATTATCCAAATTCTACCTTTATTACTCAATATCATGCATTGGGACTTCTATACCAGTTGAAGAAAAATGATAAGATGGCATTGTTAAAATTAATTCGTCAATTTTCTGATAATAACACTTTGAAAAGTCAGTTGGCTAAGGTTAGTCTCGTGAAATTGGTCAATGAATTGGTTAATAGAGATGCTCAACTTTTCTCATCGTTTCAGCCATTACTCAGTAACTGGCTATCGAATAAGTACGAGTCTGTCCAATTAGAAACTGCCAAGTTGATTACCAATTTTGCCATCCAAACTCCACATTTGGTTTCTGCAGAACTGCATGCTTCTGCCGTCACCACTTTACAATCATTGTTGACAGTTCCTCGAGTATCAGCGAGATTTGCGGCTTTAAGAATTTTGAATAGAGTCTCAATGGTGTCTCCTGAAAAAATCGTTGTTTGTAACCCTGAATTGGAATCTTTGATTAATGATCCAAATAGAAACATTTCTACTTATGCAATCACAACCCTACTGAAGACAGGTACTGAAAGCAATATCTCCTCATTGATTAGTACTATCACCAAGTTTATCCATGAAGTTTCCGATGATTTTAAGATTATTATCGTTGATGCTATTCGTACCTTATCTCTAAATTTCCCACAGGAGTGGAAGGCTATTTTAAATTTTTTGATTGATGTTTTGAAAAATGGTGAAGGTGGCCTTAAATTTAAGAACAACATTGTGGAAGCATTGATCGACATGGTATCATTTGTACCTCAGGCTAAGGATTTGGCTTTGGAAAATTTGTGTGATTTCATTGAAGATTGCGAATACAATGAAATCTTGGTGAGAATTCTACATTTGCTCGGTAAAGAGGGGCCCTCAACAGCTACACCATCACTTTATGTCAGGCACATTTATAACAGAGTTGTCTTGGAGAACTCTATCATCAGATCTGCTGCTGTGGTTGCCTTGTCTAAATTCGCATTAACGAAGAACGATCCTAGTTTAGGTGATTCTATTGTAAGTCTTTTAAGAAGAATCTCCAACGATCAGGATGATGAAGTTAGGGATAGGGCTACTATAGCTTTAAAATTCATTGAATCTGCTAGAAAGGAAGAAAACTCAGAAGCTTGCGAATTTGTTCAATCTCGATACACCTATGATTTACCATCTCTAGAAAACAAATTAAGTTCCTATATCTCTTCAAACACAGATTCATTTCAAACACCATTTGACGTCACTAACGTTCATAAATACACTGAAGATGAGGCAAAGGCTATGGAATTGAAAAGAAAGCAAGAACAATTGCTTAAAGGCAACTTGGAAAGTGGGACCGAGTCTACCCCTGGTTTGGAAGAAGGCATCAAAGGCGAAAAGTTGGATTCATCCTATGCAGGACCTTCTTTGGACGAACATCAAGAAGACCTGCGTCCTACCAAATACACAGATGAGTTACTTTCTATCGACCAAATCAAGGAATTCGGTCCGTTGGTCAACAGTTCTAGAACCATCGATCTTACTGATCCAGAAGCTGAGTTTGTTGTTCGCGGTGTAAAGCATTTATTCAACAACCATGCTGTATTGCAGTTTAATATTACCAACACTTTGACAGATATAGCACTTGAAAACGTCACGGTGACTTGCACACCTGAAAATCCAAGTGCATCTAGTCTGGAAGAACTGTTCTCCCTGTCTATAGATAGGCTTTCGCCATCCCAAGAAGCTGCCTGCTACGTCGCATATAAGAAATCTGAAGAGATCGTTATGGAAGGTTTCTTGAACAACTTAACATTTACCACAAGGGAATTGGATCCTGAAACTCAACAACCATTAGCTGATACAGAAGGATTCCAGGACGAGTTTGACATCGATTCTATTTTCCTGAATGCAGGTGATTATATTAAGAGCAGCTTTGTTGGCAATTTCACAAGCGCTTTCGATGAATTGCCTAATGAAGAAATTGCTGTTTACAACGTTAAGGAAAATATAACACTACAAGAACTTGTTGATAGACTAGTGGTTAACACAAGCTGTTTGCCTCTGGAGAGTACACAATATGCTCCTAGTGATGCTAGTGATCATACAGTTAAATTATTCGGTAAGAGTGCATTAAAAGGTGAAAAGATTGCGTTGGTGGTTAAATTCATCAAAACTTCGAAGGGTATTGCCATGAAGGCACAAGGGAGAAGTGAAGATGCTACATTGTGCAGCTATCTCGTAAATGGGTTGATGTGAATATGTAAAAGATCATTTACCAATATTATATCTTTTATTTTTCTAACATTTTACATTATATACATATAGTTTTGTATTTGAGCAAGCTCCGCGAAACCAGTGAAAAGCATGGACAGCATTATACTTCAACTAACGTCTGAAGAAATGGCTAATAAAAAGTAGAATCTATTATGGAAAAGGACGAGCTTGATTTGAAAGAAGAGCTGAAAAGGCTTAAACAACAAGAATTGGAAAAGAGAAGGAAAACAAAGGAAGGTGAAATAGTACAAGGGAGGAAATTTAAACCTAATGCAATTTATTTATCGAATCTCCATAAGGATAGCAGTACAGAAGAACAATTGATTGATGAATTTTCAAAATTCGGCGCTATTAAAAAAGACGAATTAGGCATACCAAAGTGCAAGCTTTACAAAGATGATGAGGGTAAACTCAAGGGGGACGCTCTGATAGTTTATGCCAGGCCTGAAAGTGTTCCTATTGCTATTGAAATGATGAACGGGTATGAAATTCATGGTCTTAAGATTAAGGTAGAAGTGGCAGAATTTCAGGATAAAAAACGTAAACCGGAAGATTCGAATGATGGAGAACCAAGTGTTAAATTGGTCAAGACACAAAACGCCGAAAAGGATATACCAAAACTTTTCACGGTGATAATTGGAAATATTTTAGATCTCTATGAAGACTACCATGAGCAAGAATTAGATGATATTAAGAGGGACATCTTAGAGGGTTGTCTTGAAATTGGTTCTGTGGACAAGATCAATTTGAAATCTGTCACTGGAGAGGCAGAAGTTGATTTTGAAAACGAACATGAT